>OZ010678.1:38427894-38605394 GCA_963932185.1 Troglohyphantes excavatus
GTAATTAACCACGTGTCTGAGACCATCCATGTTGGCTTCACTTTGATGTTAGCAAAAGCGACGTCATGACTCCTTTACTACAAAGGATCCATGCTCGAAGTGCCGGTACAATCTTTATATATAATTCTCTTACGCGGTGATTGAAAAACGCGGTTTTTCTCTATGCGGAATGGCAACAGTTACTTTGTTTACAAAATTCTGTTGCGCCCGCATTTTTATTTTGCCATTTTCTAAGCCATTTTGACGATTAACCCTTTCAATTCATTGGTAAATAATTATTTTGATGATGTCAGATTAAATTAGAAAGAATATAAGCCTTATTAAATTTAAAAAAATAAGTCTTCAAAAGGCTTTTCCAAACTTTAAATGAAGAAAAATTGAGGTGGCGAGATCTGTTGGAAATTTTGTTAAATGTAAACAACCAAGCAATGACCATCGTCCAATAATTTGTAACCAGTACCCTGTATATTTTAAATTACCAAATTTTTTTGTTCAAGTGGCCTTGCAACGCCATTGATTCTCCTCTTTAATGGATAAATTCCAAATTCTCTTTATTATCATACACTCGATTGCTGCCACTCAAAACGAAATGAAATTCGAAGATGAAGCTGGTGACCTTGCCTCCACTCGCAGAAAAAGCTGAAAAGTCAGGCATCCGCGACAGGTTGAGAAATTCTTTTCCCCAGAAGAGAACGACGGCCATTGTTGTCAAGTGCCGAGGCGGGAATCGCCCTCCCGAATCGAACATTTCGAGAGAAGAGAACGTTTTCTGGCTACCTGCATCACGTGATCCCGCCACCACCTGTTCTTCTGCGGCGTGGAAAAGAAAATGGAACATCAACAAAATGCCTGGCAGCTGGTGCTCTTCTCCCCTGTTCTACGACCCACAAGCTGGCTTAGAGAGAAAATGTTATATTTTCCGAAATCGTCTGCTTTGGAATATGGATATTATTCGATTTTCTATCCTTTTATTTTCTATAACTAACAATTTAAAAATAAAATCACGCCTATAAATATAAATTAAAAACCATTGTTAAAAAAATTCTAAATTTTTTTTTCCGAAATCGTTTGCTTTGGAATATGGATAATATTCGATTTTCTATCCTTTTATTTTCTATAATTAACAATTTAAAAATAAAAACACGCTTATAAATATAAATTAAAAACTATTAAAAAATTTTATAAATTTTTAGTGACGGATATTCTATTTGCAAAAAATCGTTTGATTTTTAGATGAATAATCTATTTTCTAGTATTATCTTTAAAACCAAGGTTAACTTTGTAAATGCTCAACATAAAAAAGATATTTATAATATATTTTGGTTCAATATCTTAGGCAGAACACATATATCCTTAAATTCTTATATTGTATTGAAATATGTAAATAATGCAAATGTCATAAATTATGTAAGTATCTAAACAACAATAGAACCCAACAGGTCTAAATAGAATGCCCCAGAAGCTATTGAATTCAAACCACGACGAATCACAGGAAAATTCCGTACAAAGAATAACCATTTTAGTATTAAAATCATTCACATAGTTTTCTAAACAAGAAACCAACCCTAAGGAATAATAATGAATACTAGAACAAGCAATACAGAACAAAAAATACCTGAACTCCATTTTTTCGATTTTCCAAATGGTAATCCTAAACAACAACCGACAAGAAATGGAACATTCTAAGAGTTACATACCCAAGTGCTAGGAATACAAAAAGAAGAAAAGAAAAACCTCCAATAACAGACATTTTATTTTCCAATCATTTTAAAAGTTCCTTAAAACAGAAACCAATCGCAATGAAATGTCGTTTTCGATTTTTAAAATGGTATTTCTAAAAACAACAACAGAGCTTAACAGGTCTAAAAACCATGAAACGTTCCAGAAGAAGTGGATATCTAAGTTTGACGGACACAAATTATCAACACTAAAAGTTGCCTTGCTAATTTTCTATCATTCGACGAGTTCCCTAAACAAAAAAAACTAATCATAATAAAAATATTAGAATTAACAATCCGAACTCCAGTGTTCGATTTTAAAAATGGTTAAGCAATCCATACGAAATGGAACCTTTCGTTTTCCAATCATTCGAAAAGTTCCATAAACAAGAAGAAACAAATCGTAATAAATATAATTACCAATTCCAATCTTCGAATTCCAGTGTTCGATTTTCAAATGTTATTCCTAAACAAAAATTCAGAAAATTCACCATTTCAGTTTCCAATCACTTGAAGTGTTCCATAAACAAAAAACAAACTGTGATAAATATAACTAGAATTAACAGTTCAAACTCCGAAATTCAGTTTTCAAAATCTATTCTCAACAACAATCGAGACAAAATGACCATTTCAGTTTCCAATACTAGAATTAACAATTCAAATCTTTGAATTCCAGTGTTCAGTTTTAAATTGTGTTCCTAAACAACAATCCAGGCGGAAAGGACTATTTCATTTTCCAATCATTCGAAGAGTTCCCTAAACAAGAAACAAGTCGTAATAAATATACTATAATTAACAATTCGAACTCCAGTTTTCAATTTTCCAAAATCTATTCGTAAACAACAATTCAGACGAAATGGACCATTTCAGTTTCTAATGGTTAAACAATGATTCCAATCATTCGCAGAGTTTTCTATACAAGAAACAAATCTTAATATTATACTAGAATTAACAATTCAAATCTTCGAATTCCAGTGTTCAGATTTAAATGGTGTTCATAAACAAACAATCCAGGCTGAAAGGACCATTTCATTTTCCAATCATTCGAAGAGTTCCCTAAACAAGAAACAAATCGTAATAAATATACTGGAATTAACAATTAGAACTCCAGTTTTCAATTTTCCAAAATCTATTCCTAAACATCAATTTATACTAAATGGACCATTTCCAAAGGTTAAACAATGATTCCAATCATTCGCAGAGTTTTCTATACAAGAAACAAGTCTTCATAAATATACTTTACTTAACTATTCAAATCTTCGAATTCCAGTGTACAATTTTCAAATGGTATTATTCCTAAGTAACAATCTAGACGGAATGGACCATTTCAGTTTCCAATCATTCGAAGAATTCCCTAAACAAGAAACAAATCGTAATAAATATACTAGAATTAACAATTCAAACTCAACTTTCAATTTTCTAAAATCTATTCCTAAACAACAATTCGGACGAAACGGACCATTTCAGTTTCCAATCATTCGCAGAATTCCCTAAACAAGAAACAAATCGCAATGGAAATTCAGCTTCCGATTTTCCAAATGGCATTTCTAAACAACAATGGAACCCAACAAGTCTATGAAAAAAAAATGAAACGTTCTAGAAGCGGTTGACATCGAAGCGCGACGAGTCAGCGACGCGGGAAGACAAGACTGTGAAACGCCACTGGGAATTAATTACGGCTTTTTAGTCGGATTCGAACCAGGTAGTCAGGTTTCAGTGATTTTAAGAGAAGAAGCGTAAGCTAAGCTGTGTAATTGATACCTATAAAGGGAGTTTTTAGGAAGTCTTCATGGATTACTTAATACGACATGAGACGGGAGTAATTGGAGTTTTTAGATATTCGCCCAAAGAGAATTTTTTTTTAATAGAACGTAGTTTTGGTTCTTTTGTTTTATTTACTGGTTTGGGAGGATCTGGGTTAAGGCATCGCTTTCCATTGGTGCAAGAAGATATTTTCTTTTCTTATTCTTTACAATGAAGTAGATGAACAATTAATTTTTTAAAGCTGAACTGATAAGACTGTGGACAGCTGTGCTGCAGACTTGGGTTCGATTACTTGTAAGTCGTAATTGTCGGTATTTTTTAAAAGTGATTTATAAAGACAGCCTATGTAGGCAAACTCCCTCTCTTTTTATTCATTTTTACTCATTTTTGAGTACATGTCTTTTTCAAAAATGAAACTCATGTATTCGGAGCTATGATAAGCATCGAATGTAATAAAAAATGAGTAAATTTTACTTATTTTTGAGTACCTATTTTCAACAGTGTAAATACCCGAATTGTTTAGCAGTGAATATCATCGCTGTTAACGATTTGATGGTTGCAACTCCAAGAATTTCACAAGCATTTCTTTAAGGTTGACATTCATTCACTAAAAAAAAGAAGCCTTAGTTATTTTCCAGTGATATTTCCAGCACGTGGCTTGCATGTTCCTTTGAACGCTCTATTATCCAAGAACGAATGGAATATGATTTGTTCGAATGTCTTGGCGAAGATTCATACCCCATCAATGTTCTTATCGAATAAGAGACGGCTTTCATAGGTTTTTTTTGTTGTTGATATCTCGCCAAACGAAAAGCAGATCCTTGCAAGTGGCAGGATTTTATTGGTGCCAAAGGGTTATAGCTGGGAAGGAAGCAACAGATGGCCTGGTGGTGCATAAAAAAGTGTTCTCTTAAGAGAGGACTGGATTTTGAAAAGAAATTGAGGATGTATATGAAGTCATAGAATAAGATTTCGGGTGTGGTTGTGTCGGAGCATGACAAGAAAGGTTTTCACGTAAAATATATATTCAGCAGATTATAGGAATTGGCTGCCTGCGAATGGAACAGATTTGTAAATTTATCGCCTGGGGGTTGCACAAATTTTGCTGCTTCCTTAATTCAATAAAGTATATAAAATTGGGTACAGATGTAGTATATGACATTTGGCGCGCGTGGTTTTTTTTGGCGTGTTTTATAGGGGCGATAAATTTATCGTATGGCAACCCCACCTGACATTGGTGGTATTTTCCGATTCATGTGGCGACTTTCAATATGGCAACCCTATGCTATGTTTAACGGCAATTTTTCGTCGCCAAAAAAAAAATAACGCCAAATGTCCTATAATACATCTGTTCCTAAAATTGATTATTTTTAATTAAAACAAATAACTAAATACTCAAAATGAACATTGTTTAAAATATCCATAATCCCATAAAGGCCATCGTATTAAAAAAAACTTTAGTTTTTACTTGGAATAATAGATTTAAATAATCTCCTTTGGCCTTTCCAAAGATGCAAGATAAAATGGTGAATAATATGGAGATAATTTTTCGCCATTTGTTTCGCTCAGTGTTGACTTAAGTCACAAGAACTGATAACAAGTCATTGTTAAAAGGTGCCAAGGATCAAGCGAATAGGAACAACTGACTTTATGCAGCTATTTAGAATTTTCGACCAATTCGTTGAGAGAAGTAAGAAAACTTTGTAATAAAAAGATTTAAAAAGAGATTTGAATATGATAACCTTAATTTTAATTCGGACGCAATCATTATCAGCGATTCACTTTGACACTATATTTCCGTGGCAAATAGCTCGATTAACCCGAATTTGTTTTCGTTCGAAAGGAAATGATGTGCCGATGCGCTAACATCTGGAAATGAAACAAATCATATACAGGGTTCAGGATGGGGCCATAACGTAACAGCTTGCGTATATTCTTTCTGTTGGTGATGTTCTCAGTTTCCTTACAATTTATATTTATATAATCTGCTGAAATGATTGGTTGAATTAACGTACTATGAGTTGAACTATGGCGACGGTTCGGGATTTATCTCCACGGAAAGACCCGAGAACTTTAGTCAGATGGCAGGATAACACCTGAGCTAACACCTCACGCAACGTGAATAGGTGATAGGGCATTAAACCACGACAGATTTAACGTGCAAGAGTCGCATATACACGGCGGATATTTTTTGGTGCACGACAGGAACGAAACTGGTAAACCTCCTATCACTTGATTGCCACACTGTCCAGGCGATATTTGATCTTACAACTCACCGATTATAAGCCGAAAACCTTATATATATACCAAAAATTTACCTCCTGACTTATGAGTGAAACGCAATGAATCAATGACATTACCTAATAGCTTCACAAAATTTAAACGATACAACAAAGCTTACCCAAAGTTTTCCCTCCTGACTTAGCATGAATGAAACTCAACGTATCAATGACATTACATAACAGTTTCGCAACATTGAACGATGCAACAAAGCTTTCCCACATGACTTAGCATGAATGAAACTTAATGTATCACCTAACAGTTTTGCAAAATTTAAATTAAACAACAAAGTTTATAATTTACCAAAGCTTTCCCTTCTGACTTAGCATGAATAAAACTTAATGTATCAATAAAATTACCTATAAGTTTATCAAAATTTGAAACCATACCACAAAGCTTATCTAAATTTTTTCGTCCTGACTTAGCATGAATGAAACTCAATGTATCACCTAACAGTTTCGCAAAATTCGAGCGATACTGCTACGTTTATCATATACTAAAGCTTTCCCTCCTGACTTAGCATGAATAACACGCAATATATCAATGACATTACCTAACAGTTTTGCAACGTTTGAACGATACAACAAAACTTTCCCACATGACTTAGCATGAATGAAACTCAATGTATCACCTAACAGTTTCGCAAAATTTAAACGATACAACAAAGCTTATCATTTACCAAAGCTTCCCTTCTGACTTTGCATGAATGAAACTTAATGTATCAATGACATTACTTAACAGTTTTACAAAATTTGAATGATACAACAAAGCTTACTCAAAACTTTCCCATATGACTTAGCATGAATGAAACTCAATGTATCACCTAACAGTTTCGCAAAATTTAAATGATACAACAAACTTTATCATTTACCAAAGCATTCTCTTCTGACTTAGCATGAATAAAACTTAATGTATCAATAAAATTACCTAACAGTTTATCGAAATTCGAACGATACGACAAAGCTTATCCAAAGTTTTTCGTCTAGCATAAATGAAACTTAATGTATCACCTAACAGTTTCGCAAAATTCGAACGATACTCTAAGTTCATCATATACCAAAGCTTTCCCTCCTGACCTAGCATGAATGAAACTCAACGTATCAATGACGTTACCTAACAGTTTCTTAAAAATTGAACGATACAACAAAGCTTTCCCACACGACTTAGCATGAATGAAACTCAATGTATCACCTAACAGTTTCGCAAAATTCAAGCGATACAACAAATCTTATCATACACCAAAGCTCTCCCATTCTGAAATTCGAAGACAATCCATCATTCTATTCCTCCTCTTAGACAAGATTCGACAGGTAAAAGATACAATTTCTCAATCTCAGGTATATTTTTTTCTTCTGACGATATGGGAAAGGTGACCCTTTATTCGAACGTTGGAACGAACTCTGTCGGCGAGGTTTTCTGCAAGTGGCGGAACAATCTCTCGATCGCCAATTTCACGCCACTGGTTTCTAAGCTGTTTAGGGTTGGGGATGACTCTTTTATGCGGTTCAAACGGATTTCGTTTGTGTTTTCGGTTGGCTTTTCCCAGCCATTTAGATTTGAACTGTTCTTTTTAAGTCGGTTTTATAGGATGAGAGCTAACAGTGGTTTCTAACGCAATATGAGTATTATGTTAGAAAAGAAATAATCAATGAATTTAACAAAGAGTTTTAAACGTCCTTTCTACACTGTAAAAAAAAGTGCTTAAAATGAGGACATGAACGTACTCGTTTTTCTTTAAGTATGATTGCATCGTAAATGAGCGATGGCGTATTCAAGTTTCAGTAATCGTATTTTCGCAAATATGAGCAGTGTGATTTAATATTGTTAATCTCAGCTTCTGTTCAAGCCATCTTAACAAAGCGACCTGACAAACTTTAAATATTTGTTCCAGAAGATGGTTTTCCACATCATTTGATATCGATGCTTAAATGGAAACATGAAAATGGAGTACATCAACGTACTCGTTTTTCTTTGAGTACAATTACATCGTAAATGAGCGATGACTTATTCAAGTTTCAGTAATCGTACTTTCTCAACAATGAGCAGTGTGCTTTAGTATTGCTCATCTCAGCTTCTGTTCAAGCCATTTTAACAAAGCGACCTGACAAACTTAACCCATTGTACTCCGATGTCGCCTCTCAGGCGCCAACATAACGACCAGTTCTTTTGTTTCCCTGTTCTTTAAAATAAACGAGAACAGCATGATCTTGTGTTTAGAACATCAATCTTTTTTTCAACTTGTTCTCTTGCAAATACAAAACAGATCAGTATTTTTTTTTCCTTTATGAGTATAAAAAAAAACTGTGGAAAAGAACGTAAAGAGAGGAATAACTGTTCCATAGAAAGAACACAAATCGCAAAGTGTCTTTGGAGTGCAAAGGGTTAAAATAAACGAGAACAGTGTGTTTAAAAAACATCGATATTTTTTTCAACTCGTTCTTTTGCAGATCCAAAACAGATTTGGTTTCTATTTTCTATAAGCATAACAAATTCTAGGGAAAAGAACATAAGGATGAATAACTGTTCCGTAGAAAGAACGGAAATCGCAAAGAGTTCTTGGAGTGCAAAGGGCTCCAAAAACACTTTGCGATTTGTGTTCTTTTTATAGAACAGTTATTCCTCTTTATGTTCTTTTCCACAATTTTTTTTTATACTCATAAAGGAAAAAAAAATCTTAATCTGTTTTGTATTTGCAAGAGAACGAGTTGAAAAAAAAAGATCGATGTTCTAAACCCAAGATCATGCTGTTCTCGTTTATTTTAAAGAACAGGGAAACAAAATAACTGGTCGTTATGTTGGCGCCTGAGAAGGGACATCGGAGTGCAATGGGTTAAATGATAATAGCGAACATGCTTTTTTTACACCAAATAGATAAAAAAGAATTTAAAAGAGCAAAGTAGGAACCAAACTGAAAAATACTAATGGTAAATCCAACGCAAACTAACAGAATCCAACCTGTTAAGAAAGCTGTGGGAAGAAATCCCACACTTTTGGGTGTAGATTCGTCCTTGTTTCAGAATTTTAATTTAAAATTTCTGCTACGCCTTTCTCTATATTGAATCGGTTACAAAGGCTGCCTTGTACATGCCTAAGGTATTTTAAAAACTTAATCATTTAGTTATTTGTTTCATTTAATTACTTTGTTTTAGTTACCAGCTGCGCGGCGCCGAGATGCTGTGTGTCTTCGTCAACTTTGCGTGGGTAAGAGCTAAATGATGATTATGAAAATATACATATATTGGTAAAAGTAAAGAATAAAGGGAAATGGGCCCAAACTACTTTTCATCAACAAATTTGATGTAGAAGGCCTAGCAGATCCATTTCAAACAGCAAGATATCAATATCACGTAAACAAGTGGGCGGAGCTACTTGCTATAGGTTAGGACTGAGAGACATAATGAAAAACTTGCACGACTTCATTTTGACGATGGTTTATAACGTATACGAAACTATTACTAAATTTACTAAGTAATGAGTAATTACGAAATAGGAATGGAAAAGGTTAGGTTAATGTACGTCGCACTAGAGCTGCACATTGGGCAATTGGCGAAAACGGTTCGGTGTCTATCTCGAAGGAAAGACCCGGGAACGATGCCTCGTATTTTTGATATATGGTCAGATGACGGGGACAACATTTGAGATGGCACCCGACGCAACCTCAATATGCGTCAGGTTCGGTTTGGTTAACTAACGTTGTAATAGAGCTGCACAGTGGGCTATTGGTTTATCGGCGTGTATACGGGACTGGTGAACGATAAATCTGATCGGGGTCCAAAGTCCCGACGTCTATTGAAGGCGTTGGGTGCCAGCGCAGGTGTTGTCCTCGTCATCTGACCATAGTTCAAAAATACGAGGCATCGTTCCCGGGTCTGTTCTTTGAGATAGGCCCTGAACCGTCGCCAGTAGCCCACTGTGTAGCTCTAGTGCGATGTTAATTAACAAAAATAAAATTTCATCATCTGACCATGGTTTGAAAATACGAGGCATCGTTCCCGAGTCTGTCCTTCGAGATACGCCCCAAACGGTCGCCAATAGCCCACTGTGTAGTTCTAGTGCGACTTTTAATTAACAAAACCAAATGGAGTTAGATAAAGAACACTCCGAGGCCTCCGTGGCCGAGTGGATTGGGGCGTCATCTGGGAATCCAAAGGGTCCCCGGTTCGAGCCTTTTCGCGGACTAGACTAAAGAATAGTAAAAAGTACTGATATTGCGATCGGAGGGTTGCCAATTTCGCTACAAAAATACTAGAAAAGTCGTCCAGAACATCCGCAAAAATTAACTGCGTGTATACGGGACTGGAGCACGATAAATCTGTGTTTCCTCGTCATTCGACTATGTTTCTAAAATAACGAGGTGCATGTATGAATATGTGTATGAATGTGTGTGTGAATGTGTTCCCTGGTCTTTCCTTCGATATAGGCCCCGAACCGTCGCCAATAGCCCGCTGTGCAGCTCTAGTGCGACGTTAATTAACAACTCCCCCCCAAAAAAATGTCGTCATCTGAAAATGGTTCAAAAATACGAGGCATCGTTCCCGGGTCTTTCCCATTCGAGATAGGCCCCGAACCGTCGCGACGGTTCGGGGCCTATCTCGACGCGTCGCTAGTAGCCCACTGTGCAGCTGTAGTGCGACGTTTAATTAACAAAACCAAACCAAACCAAACCAAACCAAACCAAACCAAAACCAAATGGTATTAGATAAAGAACAAGCCAACGAAAAAATAAATTTTTTATGTTCAAGAACATGCAGTTCTTGTTCTATTTAAAGAACAGGTAACAAAAGAACAGGTCGTTATTTTTGGGACTGAGGGTCACCATTCAACCAAAGGGAAGAAAAGGGAAAAAAAAGTTAAGATAGGGAAGAAAAGGGGAAAAAAAGTTAAGAAAAGGGGAAAAAAAGTGAAGAAAGGGAAGAAAAGGGAGAAAAAGTTAAGAAAAGGGGGGGGAAAGTGAAGAAAGGGAAGAAAATGGAGGAAAAGTTAAGAAAAGGGAGAAAAAAGTTAAGAAAAGGGAAAAAAGTGAAAAAAGGGAAGAAAAGGGGAAAAAAGTGAAGAAAAGGGAATAAAACAGAATCTAAAACGCATAGAACAATCAATAAACAAACACGTTCCGAAAACACAGGAAATATTCGGTAACCAACGACCTTCCTCTATAAAAGTCTCTGCGGTTACCTGCTAGAAAAATATCCATCGCGGCATCAACCAAAAGCCCAAAAGGCTATTCGAGCCCCTTTAATGAAATGGCCGAGTTGTAATATATATCCCGCGCCATTTTTTTCGTTTTTTAGTTCTCGTTATTATTCTTAATGCGGGGGATGAATTGAATGAATATGCGACATCTTTTTTGCTTTCGACTATCAACAAGAAGACAGGGATGTTCTTATCCTTCAGTTCCGGCTTTTCTTTTTGTAGGAAGTGTATTCCTCCAAGTGTCCTTCTATCTAGAAATGGCGCCAAAAATGAGAATGTTTAACACTGGTTGGCGATTTTTGAAGAGTGGGTGGGGCTCCGTGGGTTGTTGGTGGATACCATGTGTGTGTATAGTCAATAGAAGTACTTGCAGATAGGCTCAAAGCAATTTTGGAATGTTTTGGTTTTATTGGGCAAATGGATTGGCCAGCGTATTCACCGGACTGCAATTCAATAGAACATACATGGGATTAGAACATGTTACCGAAATGGCCCGAATCGGCATGTTTCAAAGTCCGAAGGAGTTTTTCATATCCTGAGATATATTTTTTTTTGTATCTGAGTATTTCGGGGATTAATCTACAAATGAATATCTTATTATCATTTTCGATTATTACCTAGAAACTAATTCTGTTCTTGTCTGTTAGTAATGGATCTTTTTACAGAATAGAAAGTATTTTTTAATTCAAATGTCTGTCTTTAACCGGAAAAAATATCCCCAATTTCTAACGGCTTGTGTACGGGACTGGTGCACGTTAAATGTGAACGTGGTACAATGTCCTGATGCATGCTGATTTAGCATAGGGTGCCAGCTCATGAACAGACTTCGTCATCTGACCATGTTTCAAAAATACGACGCGATGTTCCCGGGCCTTTTCTTCGCGTTACATCCCTCGTCATCTGACCATGCTTTAAATATACAAGGCAGTGTTCCCGAGTCTTTCCTTCAAGATAGTCCTCGAACCGTCGTCAGTAGCCCAATATGAAGCACTAGTAAGACGTTAATTAACCAAACCAAAACAAACCAAACCGATTTAGACCCCGTATCGAATCGGCGCCAATAATCCAATGTGCAGCTCTAGTGCGACGTTAATTAATCAAAACCAAACCAAAAAACCTGTAGCTTACAGGGTCTCTAGTTGCCCCAGAAGATAAAGGCTTTCAGCTGGTAATCAGAGGATTGCTAGTTCGAATCCGTGCGGTGGACTGGACAAACAAAAGTAAAAAAAGTAGTGATCTTGCGATTGGTGGGTTGTCAGCTTCGCTACAGAAATACTAGAAAGTCGTCCAGAACATCCAATAAACTATACTGGCGTGTGTACGGCACTGATGCACGATAAATATGATAGGGTTCCAATGTCCGACGCCTATCGAGGTTGCGTCGGATGCCAGCTCAGTGGTTGTCCTAGTCACCTGTCACCTCTGACTATGGTTCAAAAATACTTCTCATTGTTCCCGGGTCTTTCCCTCGCGTTAGGCCTCGAAACGTCGCCAATAGCCCAATGTGCAGCTCTAGTGCGACGTTGATTAATAAAACAAAATTCGTGGTTTACAAAAATAACAAAATAACATAGCCCCCTTTAAAATAATGACTTAATTGCTCAGCAAATTTTGAGAGTAACACAGGTAATGTCAACTTAAGGTTAATAACTCCGGTAAACAATTGACGATAAAAAAGTATCCGCTTTAAAATACCGCACCTTTGAAAAATACCTTATCTCCGTATTTGCTGGAAGATAAGACATGCGCAGAGATAAGGTATACTCGAGTTCTGAAATTCGTGATTGCATCGTCTATATGTATCTCACAGAAAATGCAGATTCTTGGAGTTTAGATATATCTTACATGGCGAAACAATTGAATGCGATGTTTTCTATTGTCTACTTGTTTATAAACTTGAAAGTATATAAATTGTAAAGACATTTCGGTATTTTAAATTTTCAGATACACATTGTGGATTTCGAACAGAAAAACATCTGTGTTTTTGAATTATTTAAATGTGGTATTGTGAAAATGTATGTATTTATTATATTTATCTACAGACACAAATAAATTTGAAATTGTCATACTATTTTCATGCATTGTGGCATTTTAAAATGATTTAACATTATGTAAAATGAGGTAATGAAAACTACCGTCTGAGTTATTTGCTTATTACATGATATACAGTGCAATAGTTTAACTCCCAAGTTACTATGGAATAATCGCACACTAGTGTTTGCTAAAATTAAAATTCATTCATAAAAAAGGAGAAAATTAAATAACGAAAGTTTATTTAAAAAAAAAAAGCAATGTGAATTATCCTAATTTTTTATAGAAGCATTTCGTATATTTTTACGTTTATATTTTATTCAGTTTCTTTTGAGAACAACGTATTTTCCGAACATAACTGAATATTAATTGTAGAATAATAACTAAAAACAACAGATTATTTAATACTAATGTAAAATAATTAATACAATGCACTTGAAATTTTTACAGCTTAAATGGCAATAAATATAAAACTAATTATTATACTAAGAATAATTAATACTAATATAGAATAATTACTACAATTATAGAATAATTAAGACTAATTATCATAATTGATAATATTTAATCAAAATTAATAATACTAATGAATAATTACTATTTAATCAAAATTAATACTACTAATGAATAATTAATAATATTTAAACAAAATTAATACTATTAATGAATAACTAATACGAATTTAGAAGAATTAATACAATTTAGAAGAATTAATACTAATAGAGAATACTTAATACAAATATATTTTAATTAACACTAATATAGAATAAATAATACTAATTCAGTATAAACTAATGCAGAATAATTAATACTAATACAGACTACTTATTACTAATACTAATTCAGTATAAACTAATGCAGAATAATTAATACTAATACAGACTACTTATTACTAATACTAAGTACTTATTACTAATACTAAGTACTTATTACTAATACTAAGTACTTATTACTAATACTAAGTACTTATTACTAATACTAAGTACTTATTACTAATACAGAATAATTAATATTAATACAGGATAAATAATATCACGATATTGGGATATTTTCTATTTAAAGTTAATGCAATGAACTTAATGCAATGAATGAACATTTAAAATCTTAATATCTGAAATTTCCTATCTCTCTCTCGCCCCCCCCCCCCCCCCAAACTTTAAATAGTTACAAAAGTTATTTTATTGTCTCGGAAAATAAAATATTCCAAAAAAAAAAAATATAAATATATTAAATACAAAATTTAAAAAAAAAAATTTTGGTTAAAGAAATTATATAAAAAATTACCATTTCAAATAAATTATAAAGTTATTCTTTATCTATAATGATTCTGTGATATTTAAAGCAATTTACGTGGCTAAGTTTTTAATTCATATTTGACAAGAGATTTTATTACTATTGTTTCTTACACGAGTAGACAATTTCCCAAAAATATGACAAACATGCCAGAAATTATGTAAAATGACGCAATGGATTCGAATATTCCAATGACTCAAGTGCGGAAAAACAAACAATGGACGCGCTTTTTAGTGATGGAAATTATAATACAATTTAATTTTTATTTCAAATGCGACAAGAAATCTAGATTTAATCAAAGTATTGCTTTAGAATGAAAATGTGCGGTAGAATTTTATTATTTTTATAAAATTTTAAGACTAAATTTAATTAATTAAAATTATTTAAATCTTACTGCAAAAAAGTGAGTTTTATTAACTGTTCTGTGAATTAATGCAATTTTTCAAGAACGGTTAGTGTTATAGCAATGAAATTTAGAAAACAAGTCAGTGATGAATATGGAACTCGATGTGGATTTGCAACATAATCGAACATTCCAAATGGAATACGACTAATTAAGACTAATATTAATTCATTATAATTAAAATTATTTAAATCTTACTGCAAAAAAGTGAGTTTTATTAACTGTCCTGCAAATGAATGCAATTTTCCAGGAACGGTTAGTGTTATAGAAATGAATTTAGAAAACAAGTTGGTGATGAATATGGAACTCGATGTATATTTGCAACATAATCGCACGTTCTCAATGGAATACGACTAATTAAGAATTAATTAAGACTAATATTAATTCATTATAATTAAAATTATTTAAATCTTTCTGCAAAAAAGTGAGTTTTATTAATCGTCATGTGAATGAATGTAATTTTTCAAGAACGGTTAGTGTTATAGCAATGAAATTTAGACAAGTCAGTGATGAATATGGAACTCGATGTAGATTTTCAACACAATCGAACATTCTCAATGGAATACGCTATTGTTCGATTTTTGCTATTTAGGAAATGTTCGAAATCTGCCCTTAACTATTTTATTCAAAATTGTATAACTCGGAACGTTTTTAGGTCATTTTAATGATTGAACCTACAGACCAACGTCTAATATTAATATAATTAAAATTATTTAAATCTTACTGCAAAAAAGTGATTTTTATTAATCGTCCTGTGAATGAATGCAACTTTTCAAGAACGGTTAGTGTTATAGCAATGAAATTTAGACAAGTCAGTGATGAATATGGAACTCGATGTAGATTTGCAACATAATCGAACATTCTCAATGGAATACGCCATTGTTCGATTTTTGTTATCTAGGAAATGTTCGAAATTGGCCCTAACTATTTTATTCAAAATTATATAACTCGGAACGTTTTTAGGTAATCTTAATGATTGAACTTACAGAACAACGTCCTTCCAGTTGGATGTTAAAATGTAAACAATCTTTTTTAATATTTTTTTTCTGGCATGCTGCCAATCCAAAAGGTAAAAAAAGCTTCTATACGATCGTAAAGGTGAGTCATACCTTCAGTACGTTTCGTTCTTCCGGAAGGACGATGTGTGTTCTAATTATTTAAGTTATAACCGCACGGTTGAAAAGGAAATTTTTAGTTTGCATAGCGAAACCGCAATATAAAACTGGTGTTGGATCATAGCTTTTAATAAAAAATAATAGAAAGTTGTATGGTATTTTGGCATACAAAGAAATGCTGATATATTCATATCGATAATAGATTATAAGTTGTCTTAAATCACATGATTTGATTATACTTTTAAGTCTCTTGGTCATATATTTATTTATTTTAAATTATATATTTTAAATTATATATTTTAGTCATATATATTTTACTTAATAAAACCTTTAATTCAACTGTATTTAAAATGATATATTTTTATACTTTTGAAATTTTTATTTAGTTAAGCCCACAGAAAACATTACATTTTTGTGGACTCAGGGTGTCTTAAAACGCTTACGAACACTAAACACCCAACATCAAAATATCCAATAGTTTCATAACTCTTTTTATGGCGGGCTGTCATCTATCACACTTCCATAATAGAAACAAAAATCTTCTACAGAAATGAAAGACTTTTTGTTTGAAAAGAACCAAAGAATCCCTTATCAAAATGTCCAATTAACTTTTTTTTCAAAGTTTAATATTAGTAAAAATGAAAATTTAATACTTTTTTGTGTTGTATAATTATAACTCCAGAATCACATAATATAAGGAATTAATTTTTTTTACGTTAATCATGAGTTTAGAGTTTTTTCATCGTAAAAACGAAAAGATTCTATAGAAATGAAAGTCTTTGATTGCAAAAAAGAACCAAAGAATCCTATATCAAAGTCAAATTCTTTTTGATTTTCATACAGTTTAATATCAAGTCAAAATTTAAATGTAATACATGTTTGTTCTATAAAAATATTACTCAAAAATCTTATAACGATTGTACTTTTCTTACTTTAATCACAAGTTTAGAGTTTTTCCATAGTAGAAAAGAAAAACTTTTACAGAAATGAAAGTCTTTGCTTGTCAAGAACCAAATAATCTTTTATCAAAAAGTCCAGTTCCCTTTGTTTTTCATAAAGTTTAATATCTTGTAAAAATTTTAATTTATTACATATTTGTTTTCTACAATATTTCATGATGAATACAATTTTCTGAAATTAAATACGAGTTTAGAGTTTTTCCATAGTAGAAACGAAAAACTTCTACAGAAATGAAAGTTTTTTTGAATGTAAAGAACCAAAGAATCCTCTATCAAAAATTCAAATTTTCTTTCATTTTCATAAAGTATAATATCAAGTGAAAATTAAAATGTATTACATGTTTATTTTCCACAATATATCACATAAGAACTGAACTTTTCATATTAAGCACGAGTTTAGAATTTTTCCATAGTAGAAACGAAAAACTTCTACAGAAATGGAAGTCTTTTTGCTTGTAAAGGACCAAAGAATCTTCTATCAAAAAGTCAAATTATCTTTCATTTTCATAAAGTTTAATATCAAGTGAAAATTAAAATGTATTACATGTTTATTTTCCACAATATATCACATAAGAACTGAACTTTTCATATTAAGCACGAGTTTAGAATTTTTCCATAGTAGAAACGAAAAACTTCTACAGAAATGGAAGTCTTTTTGCTTGTAAAGGACCAAAGAATCTTCAATCAAAAAGTCAAATTATCTTTCATTTTCATAAAGTTTAATATCAAGTGAAAATTAAAATGTATTACATGTTTATTTTCCACAATATATCACATAAGAACTGAACTTTTCATATTAAACACGAGTTTAGAATTTTTCCATAGTAGAAACGAAAAACTTCTACAGAAATGGAAGTCTTTTTGCTTGTAAAGGACCAAAGAATCTTCTATCAAAAAGTCAAATTATCTTTCATTTTCATAAAGTATAATATCAAGTGAAAATTAAAATGTATTACATGTTTATTTTCCACAATATATCACATAAGAACTGAACTTTTCATATTAAGCACGAGTTTAGAATTTTTCCATAGTAGAAACGAAAAACTTCTACAGAAATGGAAGTCTTTTTGCTTGTAAAGGACCAAAGAATCTTCTATCAAAAAGTCAAATTATCTTTCATTTTCATAAAGTTTAATATCAAGTGAAAATTAAAATGTATTACATGTTTATTTTCCACAATATATCACATAAGAACTGAACTTTTCATATTAAACACGAGTTTAGAATTTTTCCATAGTAGAAACGAAAAACTTCTACAGAAATGGAAGTCTTTTTGCTTGTAAAGGACCAAAGAATCTTCTATCAAAAAGTCAAATTATCTTTCATTTTCATAAAGTTTAATATCAAGTGAAAATTAAAATGTATTACATGTTTATTTTCCACAATATATCACATAAGAACTGAACTTTTCATATTAAACACGAGTTTAGAATTTTTCCATAGTAGAAACGAAAAACTTCTACAGAAATGGAAGTCTTTTTGCTTGTAAAGGACCAAAGAATCTTCAATCAAAAAGTCAAATTATCTTTCATTTTCATAAAGTTTAATATCAAGTGAAAATTAAAATGTATTACATGTTTATTTTCCACAATATATCACATAAGAACTGAACTTTTCATATTAAACACGAGTTTAGAATTTTTCCATAGTAGAAACGAAAAACTTCTACAGAAATGGAAGTCTTTTTGCTTGTAAAGGACCAAAGAATCTTCAATCAAAAAGTCAAATTATCTTTCATTTTCATAAAGTTTAATATCAAGTGAAAATTAAAATGTATTACATGTTTATTTTCCACAATATATCACTGCAATATCGCATAGTGACTGTACTTTTCTTGTTAATCACGAGTTTAGAGTTTTTCCATAGTAGAAACGAAAACCTCCACAGAAATGAAAGTCTTTGGACTTTAAAAGAACCAAAAAAAAAAACAAAGCACGTTAACCAATCACACAGTCCAATTCTTTTTGTTTTGATACATTCTCGGCCAGTAGCTGCAGATGTAATTGTTTTTTCACGACGCTCCATCGCATTCGAACATCGCAGGAATAACTTCGAAATTGGTATTTTTGATTCACGTGAGGGAACTTTCAACAAACTTTCTTTTTTTTTTTGTTTGGAAGTTAAAACTCTCATTTGGCGAGCAGTTGTTTTGACGGGCGAACAAAACAGGATGTAAGTGTATGAAACTTTAAAAAAAAAAATTTCGTTTTCTTTTATTATTGTTTATGAAAGATTTAGAATGAAAAAAAGTATTCCACATTGATTGATGTTTCTTAACAACTTAATATTAAGCTCAAAATGTATTAGTGCTAAATCGAACAATATTAATAAATATTTATCATAAATACTAATATATTTTATATTTATATTTTATTTATTTATTAAATATCCCCCCCCCCCCCACCAAATGTTATTGATATTTTATAATAATACATTATTTTTAAGTATTGTTTCGTTTATAAATATACTTCGACTTTAAAAGTCTATAAACAAAATAAAATTTTTATTTGTTTATAAAACATTCGCTAGAATAAGGTGTTAATTAAAATGCGATTTTTTTTTCAAATAATTCTAAATAATACTGATATTTCAATAATTTATTTCGTTTAATTTAATACATTCTATTTTTACATATCGACATTATAAATACCGAGTTTGTTAAATAATTTTATTATTTTTCGAATGATAATCGAAAATAAATTAAGACGTCTTGACGACTACCCCTATAATAGACTCCCTAAATATATGTATTGAAATAATTTTGTTAAATCTAAAAATACTTGTGGTAGTAAAAATATCATTAATTTTTTTTTTCATTTTAAAACTATTATTATTTGTAATACGAATAACATAATAAGCAAAATTTTATTTTCAGTACTAAAATTTTTACTTCTAAAATCGAGTTTAAATAAAAAATAAAATTCACAATATCATAGTTTTTAAAGCTCAATATTATTGGCAATTATTTGAGAACTATCAAAATTATAATTAATATATTTAATTCTTTTTTGTTGTTAATGTTTCAAAACTCCGAAAAAGTATTTACATGTAACTGGTTAAAATTGTAAAAAAAAATTGTATAGCACAATGGCTGTTATATAAGGTGTTAATTAAAATTTGAAAGTTTTATTTCACATAATTCTAAATAATACAGATATCTCAATAATTTATTTCGTTTAATTTAGTGCATACTATTTTACATATCAACATTGTAAATACCGAGTTTGTTAAATACTTTTACTATTTTTCGAATGATAATCGAAAATAAATTAAGACGTTTTGACGACTAAAAATCATGACAACTACCTCCTAACAATAGACTCCTTTAATATATGTAGTGAAATAATTTTATATAATCTAAAAAAAACTTGTGGTATTAAAAACTATAATATTATTTTTTTTATTTTAAAACTATTATTAATTTTAATATAAAGAACATAATAAGTAAAATTTTATGTTCAGTACTATTTCTAAAATCAAGTTAAAGTAAAAAAAAAATCTTCACAATATAATAGTTTTTAAATCTCATTATTATTTGGAATTACATGAGAACGATCAAAATTATAATTAATATATTTAACTCTTATTTATTATTAAAGTTTTAAAAACCAGAAGAATTATTTACACATATCTGTTAAATTGTAGTGTATTTGTTAATAAATAAACAAATAACGTTTAAAAAAATTATTTAAATAAGTTAGTTAAAAATATTTAACTATTAGTTTGTTAAAAGTGTTTGTAAGAAACACACCAAATATAAAATCTCCATATGTTTTTAATACTTGATTCAACTTTCAAAACTTTTAATAAAAACTAATGCGCTGATAAGTTTTAGTAGTTCTTATAATAATATTTTTGATTTTATTAAAAATAACTTTTTAAATTTAATAATTTACATTAAAAATTTATTAATTACATTTTATGTATACTACGTTCGAATTTTAAAATTTAAAACTTTACCTCATATAATTTAAATTAAATCGCATCTCATTCATTCATTATAAAGTCACAAAATATACGATTTGCGTTAAATATACGCATAAATATTAACAGGTGGTGTGGGGTTCCCTTAAAAACATACCCCAGATGGTTTTGGAGTCAAATTAGTTCAAAAGTGCATCAAAATAGATTTAATGAAAAACATCACGTCTTTACTACGAGTTTCCCGCACACCTAAGGGCACGACTTGAACGTAAAAACGAGTTGTAGCCAGATTTTCACGTGGGCAGACGATCGTAAATAAAAAAAGAACAAAAAAAAAATAATTCGAATTCAAAAAATTTACCTTTTTCTTCCCGAATTCCGAATGATCCGGTGACAGCTATCGCGACGAAAATGGCGAATTTCAGTATTTTTGTATCCATTTTGAGAGAGTGTTAGGCGAGAACTGCCATCCCAGAGTTCGAATGTCACCAGAACGAAAATCGTAAACACAGACGGGGGTTTTCTCAGTGCGGCGCGTCGGTTTTTCGGAAACGTACGAATCTGGTTTCGTCTTGCGCTACCTCCTACGAAGTGAGACGGAGAGGAGGTTTTCCCATTGGTCTTCCATGTCCTGGGAGGGTTGCTGGAAGTTGGCGATTTATCGTCTCGTCTTACCTGTCGGTTTGGTGGAAAGAGAGATAGAAGTTCTTTGAGGTTATGTAAAGATGTTATAAACGATTTTGGTTCTCAATTCATATCTAAGCAGTGGCGTTGACAGGTTGATACTGATTTACGGAAGGTCATTCGGGGCACTTGCCAGGGCCCCCATTTTAAGGGGCCCCCCCAAAAATGCTTATAAAGTTGAAAAATATCTAGAAAAGTTAATTATAAATTTAATAACTAATGATGAATTAAAAAAAAAAATTGGGTTTTATTTTGTGCAAAATTTCTATTATTCTATTCAATTAAATCCCTTTCATGTGTGTGTTTCTTGCACGTTCATGAAGCATTTAACCTTTCGCATTGCGTTTGTCAAAGGATCCTTGCAAAATTCCATTCATGCAACATAGCATGCTCAAAATTCCCAACTTGAACGATTCATAATTCCCGACTTGAACGATTCAAAATTCTCGACTTGAACGATTCAAAATTCCCGACTGGAACTATTCGAAATTCTCCACTTGAACAATGCGAAATTCCCAACTTGAACGGTTCGAAATTCTCGACTTGAACGATTCGAAATTCCCAACTTGAACGGTTCGAAATTCTCGACTTGAACGATTCGAAATTGACTTGAACGATTCGAAATTCCCGACTGGAACTATTCGAAATTCTCCACTTGAACAATGCGAAATTCCCAACTTGAACGGTTCGAAATTCTCGACTTGAACGATTCGAAATTCCCAACTTGAACGGTTCGAAATTCTCGACTTGAACGATTCGAAATTGACTTGAACGATTCGAAATTCCCGACTTGAACGATTCGAAATTCCCGACTTGAACGGTTCGAAATTCTCGACTTGAACGATTCGAAATTCCCGACTTGAACGATTCGAAATTCCCGACTTGAACGGTTCGAAATTCCCATCATAATGGTGTCGAATGCCAGCTCTGGTGTTGTGCACCTCGTAATCTGACTATGGGTCAAAAATACGAGATATAATTCCTGTGGAATTCCTTCTAGATAGGGAGGGCTTCCGTGGCCCAGTGGATAAAGCTGTCAGTTGGGAATCAGAGGATTCCTAGTTCGATCCTGTGCGACGGACTTGACAAAGAAAAGTAAAAAAGTAATGATCTTGTGATCGGAAGGTTGCCAGCTACGCTACAAAATACTAGAAAATTCATCCAGAACATCCACAAAAATTATCGGCGTGTATACAGGACTGGTGCACGATAAATCTGATCGGGGTCCAAAGTCCTGACGCCTATTGAAGGCGTGGGTGCCAGCTCAGCTGCTGTTTTCACCATCTGACCATGGGTCAAAATACGAGGCATCGTTCCCGGATCTTTCCTTCAGGATTGTCCCCGAACCGTCGCCAATGCAGTCGCCAACTGTACGGCTCTAGTACGACGTTAATTAACGAAACCAAACCAAACCGGGTCTTTCCTTTGAGATAGTCCCCGAACCGTCGCTAATAGCCCACTGTGCAGCTCAAGTGCGACGTTAAGTAACCAAACCAGACTTAACGATTTGAAATTCCCAACTCAACAGTGTTAAAAATTCCCAGTTCCAACTTACCGACATCTTTTAATTATTTTATAGTTTGTAATATTAAATATTAAATATTGCTCTCGAAAGTATTGATATGTTGCACGCATGTTCCAACAATGCAGTGTCCGTCCTGAAGTCTAATTTAAGTTTAAACTTACAAGTTGGGCAATTACTAATCTTTCCACGCTTTCATTTGCTAATAATATTAATTTTCTTCAGGCATACATTTTCTCAACCCAAGGATTTTTAAAACTAGTATTCCCAACTTTCATGGTCTCCAGACACTGAACTCTAACTGTAACTGCTGGAAGGATCAAACTTTGTTTCCTCTATGGGCGCGTTGAAACCAATTGAAAGCTGCCATACTGTGCCCCAACAATTTTTTTAAAATGATTTAGTGGTGTTTTTTATTACCAAAGCATTGTAGAAGTATTAAATATATATAAATATTATATTTTCTTCTTATAGAATTAATTTTTATATTGCCAAACAAATAGTTTTTGCTCTTGCTTTTTAACTACTTCTACTTTGACTTGCAAATGACTTCCTATTTTAATAGCAGATTACATTTAAAATGGCTTTAAAAAGAAAAGAAAAAAACTTACCTAAAAATAATATATGACGGCGTATTTTAACATGAAAAATATACGAAATATTGCGGTATCAAGAAAAGTGTGCCCCATCATGGCGGCCTCCATATCGGCTTCAAGTCAACAAAATGTCTTGCCCTATCCAGAAGTTACAGTTAGAGATCAGTGTCTCTAGATTTTGCAACCTTTTTAACGTAGGGCGCAGGCCCGGAATGAACAACCCTGTTTAGTGTTATTTTCAGGCCCGTCGCACGGGAGGGGGGGGATGTCGTTCCCCCCCCCCCCCCCCCCGACGGTCCTACCGAATTAGGTGTCTGTTTATTAAATATTAACATATTGCTTAATAATTAATGTTGTAATTCTGTTTTTTTTATTAGAAATATAATATTTGCCACCCAAAGATATATTTATAGATATAACCTTTACTTCGTTATCATTTTCTCACCTGAAAAGTTGATTTAGCTGTCATAGATTCTCAGCTATATGTTGACTTAAGATGGTCAAAGACACTCAGGAGTCAATAAGGAGAAAGAAACCTTGTTAGTTCAGATGCTTGCGTTAGGCTGCCAGTTTTCCAGGTAGCTTTTCGAGGTATTTTCAAATTCAATTCAGTATTTTGACCTGAAACCTCTTTTAAATCAGGAGCCCCAGTTGCTCAGTGGATAAAGGCGTTCAGCTACTAATCAGAGGATTGGTGGTTCGAATTCGTGACATGGACTTGACATAGAAAAGTAAAAAAGTAGTGATCTTGCGATCGGAAGGTTGCCAGCTTCGCTACAAAAATACTAGAAAGTCGTCCAGAATATCCAACAAATTATACTGGCGTGTATACGGGACTGGTGCACGATACATCTGATCGGGGTCCAAAGTCCCGACGTCTATTGAAGGCGTTGGGTGCCAGTTCAGGTGTTTCCTCGTCATCTGACCATGGTTCTAACGAGGTGCATGTATGAATGTGTGTGTGAATGTGTATGTGTTCCCGGGTCTTTCCTTCGAGATTGACCCCGAACCGTCGTTAATAGCCCACTGTGCAGCTCTAGTGCGACGTTAATTAACAAACCAACAAACCAACCAACCAACTTTTAAATCAGCTACCACTGATCTCTAACTGTAACTTCTGGATTGGGCAAGACATTTTGTTGACTTGAAGCCTATGTGGAAGCCGCCATTCTATACCCAATTTTCATCGCTGCCGGGGAATTTCGTATATTTTTCATGTTAAAATAAACCGACCTGTATTGCTTTTGGCTGAGTTTTTTTTTTCTATTTTCTTCTGAAACCCATTTTAAATGCAATCTGCTAATAAAATAGGAAGTCCTTTGCAAGTCGAAGTAGTTAAAAAGCAAGAGCAATTTTTTTTATTTGGCAATATAAAGCTAATTCTATAAGAAGAAAATATAATATTTAAATACATGTAATAATTCTACAATGCTGTGGTATTAAAAAACACCACTAAGTCACTTTAAAAAAAAAAAAATGGGGTACTGTGTGGCAGCCCCCACATTTGCTTCAACGCGCCCGTAGAGGAAACAAGTTTTGAATCTTCCAGAAGTCACAGTTAGAGTTCAGTGTGCTACCCCGATATTCATAGATCCAGAGTCTGTGGAGGGAGGAAGCGACATCTCCCGAAATAAATGTAAACAAATAATTTCATTTTCATAAATATTGGGTCATTAAGTCAATAATATGTATAATTAATTATCTTTAATTTCGTAAAATTCTTATTTTTAGCTATAATTTTCAATAATTAAGTTTTATTAAATTTTTCATGTCTGGACCCCCTTTCAAAATAAATTTAAACCTGATCGAGAACCTGACTTCGTGTATGTTTGATGGTACCGACCGATGAAATATGGAATTGTCAAATATGTATAGAAATTAATTAGTCAAACAGAGAGAACCATCCTTGAAACTTCATCACAAAAGTATGACAATACATTGAACATCCCCTGGGTGAGGCGATTCGCAGTGAGGACAAAGTGCTTTGGATCATATCATTGATCTCTAACTATAACTTCTGGATTGGGCAAGGCAGTGTGTTGACTTGAAGCCAACTGAAGTCTAAAAAACTAAACCCCACTTTCATTTCGACTTCTATATATTTCGTATGTTATTTTTGCAAAAATATGCCAAATTGTTGTGTTTTGGCTATTTTTTAAAAAATATTCTATTAAAACCCATTTTGAATGACTATTCTTTGAAATTAATTTTAACCTGCAATAAGTGGATGAGCAACAAAAAGAAAAACTGTATTTTGATTTTATATGTAGAAAAAATAAAATATCTAAACATATTTCACATTTCTATAACGGTTTGAGGAAGAAAAAAAAAATCACAAAATTGTTTTTAAAAATGAGTTGGGGTACAGTACGGCTGCTCACAGTATGGCTTCAACCGCGCACATACAAGGCTACATGGGGTGATAGGAGAGAAACGATGTTATACTTTTAGGGGTGATCCATTCCGACGGTATAACTCCGAGACAAACAGCACGATTAACATTAATTTCGTCTCGATTGATAGGAAATTAGTTGAAGAAGCATGTAAGGAGCGTGGATGGATGCTATAAGTCGTCAGCAGGGCCCTCGTTAAGGTGGGGGGGGGGGAGGGGTTGAAGGCCCCATTCCCCCAAATGTTGGTAAATTCTTGTAGACATGGCAAAATCACAAACCTAATTTGTGAACCATTTGGTTTATTTTTAATGAAACTAAGAAATTTCACATAAAAACAGTCAAACGTTTCACAATTTTGTCTACTATATTTTTGGGATTTTGCCAAGTCAACCGGGAATTTACCAACATTTTTACGGACCACGTAGAAATGAAAAATGTTGAGGAAATCATTTAAAAAAATTTTAAAAAAATATTTCTGGTGTTTGGTTGGTAATGTTGGTTTGCTTTTTCTTTTAAGTGAAAATAAGAAGTTTCACTTTAAAAAAAAAGCAAAATATTTCACAATTTTACCAACTAATTTGTGATTTTGCCAAGTCAGAGGAGTTTACCAGCATTCTTACGCCTCACATAAAATATTGGCATATGAAAAATGTTGGGGGAATCTTCAAAAAATTGCAAAACTCCTCTTCTTTGACTATAACATGGGATTCTGGCCGATATTTCGGCCAGAATCCGTGTTAAAATCAAACACCCGCCTTCCAAAGGTTACATTTTACTTGTGGTCGGGTTGGCAATTACCATCCTAAAACTAATTTTCTCATACAAATGGGGAAATACAGGTAAATTAACACACTCTAAAAAAAGTTGGTGATTTTCCCTAAAAAAGTTGGTTAAAACCCATATTCGACTTGACAATTTTAAGGCTTCAACGATTTATACAACGCGCTTTTTTCATTTATTGACAAAAAGAATAACGCAAAATTACATACAAAGTGATTTAGCTGATAAAAAAAACCTTAAAATCCAGTTCAAGTAGACTCGTAAATTCCTTCTCACAGGACCCCCTGCGTCTGCCAGAGGCCGCCCCTGCCAGAGGACGCCCCTACCAATGGCCGCCCCTAGCCGTGGCTATCCCCTGTCAAAAGGGACCGACTTACAAGTTTAAGGGCCCCAAGGCAAAAGATAATTTGGGGGGCCTTCGACTAATTCAAATAAAGCTGCTAAATTAATAAAATTTACGAAAGTGAGTATTAGTGACGTTACAGAATTTTTTTGGGGGGTGGGGTGGGGGGTGGGGGGTTGTGAAACAATAAATTTCCCAACTTAAGGATTCGAAATTCCCAACTCAATAGTACTGAAAATTCCCAGTTCCAACTTGCCGACATATTCGATCTTTTTTTTAATATATATATTAGGTAATATTAAACAGTTCTGTACAAGCATTGATTTGTTGCACCCATATTCCAATGCAGTGTCCGTTCTGAGGTCTAATTTAAATGCAACCTTACAAGTTGGGCGATTTCTAATCTTCCCTAGCTTTCATTTGTTAATAATATTAATTTTCTTCAGTCATAAATTTTCCCAACTCTGGGTTTTTAGAAGTTGAAATTTCCGACTTGCAGGGTTTCCAGGTTGTTGGGGTCCCCCCCCCCCCCCCCCCCTTGTTGAGGGTCCCCCCTCCCGTTGCGGTGGGCCTGGTGAATCGTTCAAGGTGGAAGGAATTTCTATTTGAAAAAAATTTACGCCGATATAGATAGATAGATAAATTTATTGTAGTGGGCCGTAGGCCAGTTACAAAGGTTTGCAACATAATTTAACAAAAGCGGATACAAAATTAGATAACACAAAATACAAGAAAATGCATTAAAAAAAATTTCAAACACAATTTGAACAAATATGCAAAAAAAGACAAAAATAAATTACATGAGCAATTAGAATTAGGGTTTTAATCTGTTATTCCTGCACAAGTTCAATGATCAAGTCCTCCCGGAATTTTAAAACAGAGAATCCGTGATTATAAAATCAAACATATTCTTTTTTGTAAAATTTTAGGATGGTTGAAATGTTACTGGATTCAATTGAGGATAAGTATTTTCGTCTGATTACATCTAAAATTGGACAGACTAAAAATACATGATCCCAGGTTTCATTTTCTGTTGTGTTACAAAATTTACAGGCATTGTTAGGACAAATTTCGAAAGCAACTTCTTTAAAAAATATATGTGATTGATTGCAACGAATTTGTATAATAATGCTTTTTATAGTGATATCTATATTTGAAATTAAGTAGTCTTCGATTAAATGTAAGTGTTTGATATATTTATACTGTGAGTGGTTAATACTATTGTTCATTGAAGCAAGATCATTTTGGGTGTATTGGTTATGGTATACTTGTACAATCGTTGAAATGTAATGTTCAGTTCAGTAACTTTACAGTCTTGTGAGCGCCAAACAAAATAAAAACCAACTTTTTGTAAAATATTTCTTATTGAGATGGCCCAATTAAAATATTGTTTGTGCAGTTAAAGGATAAATTATACATGTTTAAGTAGTAAATTTTAGCAAACCTATCATCTGACATTTTGAGAAGGTGTATCCAGTATTTTAAAAATAAACGAATAAAAACTAAAGAGATCCTAGGATGACCTAATTCGAGTTTTAAAATACTATATCCAGGTATATAACGGGAAACTGCTTAAAGTGTTTTCTAACAAATATACAAAAACATTTTTCTAGATCGTTGTAGTTATTGATCGCCCAAACTGCAGCACCGTATGTTAAAACTGATAAAATCAAAGCATCAAATAATTCAAACCATGAATTATTAAACCATTAAATCATGGTTTTCATGATTATTCATTTAAACGTGCAACGAAAAAATTGTTACGCCGACATACTTGGTTCTTTTAAATGACAAAAACATTTTCTATTGAAGATAATAAATGTGCGTTACCAGATTTCGTGACAATTTTTAGGCGACCATTTTTTTTTTGTCGATGTGCCATATTTTACAGTGACACGATGTTACATACATGTCAACGTTTACTTCATTCACCACAACAACATCAACTGATGGAGAATCATCTGGTAAAAAGTGTTTTGAAAAATAATATTTAATAATAATAAAAAAAAAATATGTTGCATTAAGTTTATTACATGTCTAAATAAACAATGAAATAATATGCTTTTAGAAAAATGACTTAAAAGCTATGGAAAATTGCATTTATAGTAATAAATTTTTCGGTTATAGTCAACACCTACATAATTATTTTATATACAATTATTTGTGCAATTATAATACAATTATAATATTAATTATAATGTGCAATTATAATAATATTTGTGCAATTATAAACACACATTTTATGTGCAATTATAATAATTTTATGTGCAATTTCAATTATTTTATATGTAATTATAATTATTTTATGTGAAATTAGAATTAATTTAAATGCTATTATAATTATTTTATATGCAATTATAATTATTTTATATGCAATTATAATTATTTTATATGCAATTAGAATTATTTTATATGTAATTAAAATTATTTTATGTGCAATTTCAATTATTTTATGTGCAATTTCAATTATTTTATATGTAATTATAATTATTTTAAGTGCAATTATAATTATTTTATGTGCAATTAGAATTAATTTAAATGCCATTATAATTATTTTATATGAAATTATAATTATTTTGTATGCAATTGGAATTATTTTATGTGCAATTAGAATTATTTTATGTGTAATTAGAATTATTTTATGTGTAATTATAATTATTTCATGTGCAATTAGAATTATTTTACGTGCAATTATAATTATTTTACGTGCAATTATAATTATTTTATGTGCATTTATAATTATTTTATGTGCATTCATAATTATTTTATATGCAATTAGAATTATTTTATGCGCAATTAGAATTATTTTATGTGCAATTAAATAAAAGTTGAAGCGCCTAAAGGTCCTTATGGCCGAATCATTTATTACGACACTTATCTTTGAAGGGGGGTTAGGGGTCTATCATGCGTAACTGTGACGTGGGAGATCTTAGTGGTTGTGCGACGTAGCAAAACTTAAATTTTTTTTTTAGCTAACGTGACAGTGTGTGACTAGCGTGACGTCATAAATGAACGCTCCTAATAGGTAAACCAGGCTAGAATGTATCGTTATTTATTAAAAATGCTGTTTGTGCATTTCCAAGAAAGTTCATTATTTCATTTAAAAAAAGCAATTTCCAACATTACATCGAATAATTTTTTTCAAAGACGAAAACGTTTCGATGAATCTCTATTCCACTGCAAGAGCAGGTTGTTTCCCTGAATAGGAAAAAAAAAAAATAACAAGTGACACAAACTAGCAGCTGGCGCTAAACCCGCCAGGTGTATTCGCCCCAAGGGTTGCCGAATCCCGCCAAATTCATTCAAAAGAAACCTCGCCAACCCACGCTCTATACGACCGATTCCCGCTTTTTTTTCTTTCCTTCTCCTCCACCCCAGACAAAATACAGTGTTTTCGGAGGTCAACTTCCTTGGGATCGCCCTTTGGTTTTTGATTGTTGGGCTCTTCTTTCTTTGTACTCTTGAAGAGTTTCTTTTAAAGAGTGAGGAAGAGTTTTAAGGTGTAGCGAGTGATTCAGAGGAATTGGTCCGACAAAAACGAGAAATAAAAGTTTTATAACGGTGTTGAAAGGATGGTTTTTACTATTGAATATCAATGTTTTGTTTGAAACCATCTGTTGTAAAAATTTATTTTTTATATGATGTTTATACTATAAACTAGCTGAAATACCCGTTCTACGCACGGGAAGGAAATAAGTTACAAAATAGATACAAATACAATAATTATAGGCGAAATAAATAATATTCTTAATATGTCACTCATCAGGGTAAACGAAATAAAGTATTAAAAGTTCCAAATGGTAAAGAAATTTTATTAGCAAGTTCCCGCAAGAACTGGAAAGAATGGCATTATGGAGAAGTTGGCTGTATAATAATATGGATATATATACGTTATCCCCGTTGAATAACAACCATACTTTAACCTTTAGTAACATCCTAGAAATTTAAAATGAACAATTCTTATAATTGTGTAATAATAACTGTTATAAGAAAGGCGAAATTTTTTTTATTTGGCGACATTTTTTATTTATTTGACGACATTTTGGCGATATTTAGTCATCAGCCAATCAGAATGATCCTCATAGCTTACATACTATTAAAGTTTTCCATTGTTCCAATCTTGAAGTATTGCATTGTTACATGTTCTCCATGTTAATCCTATGGAAAGGTTTTTAAAAAATCCTTATATTGGCAGTTCGAAATTTTTAAAAATCCTTTCGCAGTGCATTTAAACGGTCCAAGATGAATCTGTGCTCCAAATTTCATTACTCTAGGTCTTTTAGATCTGTAGATACCCTAACTAACGTCGCTACGAACATCGAAATAGGGGTTTTACACCCCCTTAAATACATTCGATCGGAACAAAAATAGCTTACTTTTCCTATTTAAGGCATAAGAAACAACTTTGGCCAAATCTCTTCTCCGTAGGTATACGGGAAGTTGGAGAATTAGTGATGAGTGATGAGTGGGGTTTTCGCATTTATATATATATATATATATATATATATATAGATATACATGTATTTTCATTAAACGATCGAGATAACTATAAATATAAATTTAGTAGTAGATTTTTTAGAATATGACTATAAATTTTTTGTTATTAACCAATTGGTCTCCCACGCTGTAAAAATGAAGGTACTTAAAAATGAGTTCCTGAACATATTCGTTTTTCTTTGAGTACAATTGGATCGTAAATGAGCGATGACGTACTCAAATTTAAGCGATCGTACTTTCGCAAAAATTCGACTCAAACACTGCAAAAAGAAGGTACTTAAAAATGAGTTCCTGAACATACTCGTTTTTCTTTGAGTACAATTGGATCGTAAATGAGCGATGACGTACTCAAATTTAAGCGATCTTACTTTCGGAAAAATTCGACTCCCTCTCTGTAAAAAGAAGGTACTTAAAAATGAGTTCCTGAACATACTCGTTTTTCTTTGAGTACAATTGGATCGTAAATGAGCGATGACGTACTCAAATTTAAGCGATCTTACTTTCGGAAAAATTCGACTCCCTCTCTGTAAAAAGAAGGTACTTAAAAATGAGTTCCTGAACATACTCGTTTTTCTTTGAGTACAATTGGATCGTAAATGAGCGATGACGTACTCAAATTTAAGCGATCTTACTTTCGGAAAAATTCGACTCCCTCTCTGTAAAAAGAAGGTACTTAAAAATGAGTTCCTGAACATACTCGTTTTTCTTTGAGTACAATTGGATCGTAAATGAGCGATGACGTACTCAAATTTAAGCGATCGTACTTTCGCAAAAATTCGACTCCCACACTGCAAAAAGAAGGTACTTAAAAATGAGTTCCTGAACATACTCGTTTTTCTTTGAGTACAATTGGATCGTAAATGAGCGATGACGTACTCAAATTTAAGCGATCTTACTTTCGGAAAAATTCGACTCCCTCTCTGTAAAAAAAAGGTACTTAAAAATGAGTTCCTGAACATACTCGTTTTTCTTTGAGTACAATTGGATCGTAAATGAGCGATGACGTACTCAAATTTAAGCGATCTTACTTTCGGAAAAATTCGACTCCCTCTCTGTAAAAAGAAGGTACTTAAAAATGAGTTCCTGAACATACTCGTTTTTCTTTGAGTACAATTGGATCGTAAATGAGCGATGACGTACTCAAATTTAAGCGATCTTACTTTCGGAAAAATTCGACTCCCTCTCTGTAAAAAGAAGGTACTTAAAAATGAGTTCCTGAACATACTCGTTTTTCTTTGAGTACAATTGGATCGTAAATGAGCGATGACGCACTCAAATTTAAGCGATCTTACTTTCGGAAAAATTCGACTCCCTCTCTGTAAAAAGAAGGTACTTAAAAATGAGTTCCTGAACATACTCGTTTTTCTTTGAGTACAATTGGATCGTAAATGAGCGATGACGTACTCAAATTTAAGCGATCGTACTTTCGCAAAAATTCGATTCCCACACTGCAAAAAGAAGGTACTTAAAAATGAGTTCCTGAACATACTCGTTTTTCTTTGAGTACAATTGGATCGTAAATGAGCGATGACGTACTCAAATTTAAGCGATCTTACTTTCGGAAAAATTCGACTCCCTCTCTGTAAAAAGAAGGTACTTAAAAATGAGTTCCTGAACATACTCGTTTTTCTTTGAGTACAATTGGATCGTAAATGAGCGATGACGTACTCAAATTTAAGCGATCTTACTTTCGGAAAAATTCGACTCCCTCTCTGTAAAAAGAAGGTACTTAAAAATGAGTTCCTGAACATACTCGTTTTCTTTGAGCACAATTCCATCGTCAATGAACGATGACGTACTCAAATTTTAGTAATCGTACTTTCGCAAAAATTCGACTCCCACACTGTAAAAAAAAATTAATTAAAAATGAGTTCCTGAACATATTCGTTTTTCTTTGAGTACAATTGGATCGTAAATGAGCGATGACGTACTCAAATTTAAGCGATCTTACTTTCGGAAAAATTCGACTCCCTCTCTGTAAAAAGAAGGTACTTAAAAATGAGTTCCTGAACATACTCGTTTTTCTTTGAGTACAATTGGATCGTCAATGAGCGATGACGTACTCATATTTAAGATATCGTACTTTTGCAAAAATTCGACTCCCACACTGTAAAAAGAAGGTACTTAAAAATGAGTTCTTGAACATACTCGTTTTCTTTGAGCACAATTCCATCGTCAATGAACGATGACGTACTCAAATTTTAGTAATCGTACTTTCGCAAAAATTCGACTCCCACACTGTAAAAAAGAAGATACTTAAAAATGAGTTCCTGAACATACTCGTTTTTCTTTGAGTACAATTGCATCGTCAATGAGCGATGACGTACTCATATTTAAGATATCGTACTTTCACAAAAATTCGACTCCCACACTGTAAAAAAGAAGGTACTTAAAAATGAGTTCCTGAACATACTCGTTTTTTTTTAGTATAATTGCATCGTCAATGAGCGATGACGTACTCATATTTAAGATATCGTACTTTTGCAAAAATTCGACTCCCACACTGTAAAAAGAAGGTACTTAAAAATGAGTTCTTGAACACACTCGTTTTTTTTTAGCACAATTCCATCGTCAATGAACGATGACGTACTCAAATTTTAGTAATCGTACTTTCGCAAAAATTCGACTCCCACACTGTAAAAAAGAAGGTACTTAAAAATGAGTTCTTGAACATACTCGTTTTTCTTTGAGTACAATTGTATCGTAAATGAGCGATGACGTACTCAAATTTAAGTAATCGTACTTTCGCAAAAATTCGACTCCCACACTGTAAAAAAGAAGGTACTTAAAAATGAGTTCTTGAACATACTCGTTTTTCTTTGAGTACAATTGTATCGTAAATGAGCGATGACGTACTCAAATTTAAGTAATCGTACTTTCTCAAAATTAGCAGTGGATTTAATATTCCTCATATCAGCTTCTGTTCAAGCCATCTTCACAGAGCACTCTGACAAATTTAAAATAGTTGTTCAGAAGATGATTTTCTATATTATTTGATGTCGATTGCTTAAATGGAAACTGAGTTATTACAACTCAATTATCTTACTTCCCATTCTTTTGGCACACTTTTTTAACATTTATTCTTTTTATATCTTATTCACTTCTCATTGATAACTTAACGGATAAGGCTCTGAACAGCAGTATGCCTGCAGATTGGGTTCGATTCCCGGTAAGTCTTGGTTGTGATTGTCATTATTTATTGGAAGTGATTTATGAATGCAGCCTTTGTAGGCATCTGCTTTTTTTATTCATTGTACTCATTTTTTAATACATGTTTTTTTCAAAATCAAAACTTACGTGTTCGGAGCTATGATAAGCATAGAATGTACTCGAAAATCAGTACATTTAGACTTATTTTTAACAGTGCATTCACCAAACTAACGACCGGTTCTTTAGTTCTATGTTCTACAAATTGAAGGTGAACTGCGTGTTCTTGAACATATATAACGCTTTTCTTTCGTTAGCTTGTAATTTATCTAACTTTTTTTAAAAGTAGGGCATCGTACTTGGGTATCAACATATATTATTAAACCTTTACACTTGAGCGTTGCCTTTAAGTAACCAAAATAACAAAGTGTTATTTTTTCCTTCTGTTCTTCAGAACAACATTTTCACTACGTAGTATTCATTGTTCTGTGTGTTCAGAAACCGAAACTGTCTATCAAATTAGAATATTCCTTTTGCTTCTAAAACACTCTTTCTTGAACAAAATAACAGCAAACTAAATGGTAAATAGTAAAATTATTACTTATTTGATCATCCATATTTAAGTTATTTGTATTTAAAATTGGGTGATTAAATTTAATTTTGAGATGACTTTGTTTATATTTTTCATGTGATAGAATTAGTATTATTTCAATAAAGATTATTTTTTAATTTAAGTTGAGGTTTAGTTAATTAACGTCGCACTAGAACTGTACAGTGGGCTACGGTTCGGGGTCTATCTCGAAAGAAAGACCCGGGAACACATTCACACACACATTCATACATGCACCTCGTTATTTTAGAAACATGGTCAATTGATTTTTTAATTTAGATTTACTTAAGAATATATAGCAGTAACTTTGGAGTCACATAAGCAACACAAAATCACCTACAGTCTATCACTATTAGTTACGTAAAGCACAACACATATTTATAAAAAAATGATGATAAATGATAATTTATTTTAAAACATTTTAAAAAGTAATCATAACATTATATTCATTCATTCTTTTTAATTCCTATTGCTCTCGAAGCCCATAGGTGGTGGCGCCATCTATAAGTTATCAATGAAACTAACTCTGAGCAACATAATGGATTCAGAAACAAGCCAAACTGTAAAGAAATATATTTTAATGACCTAAAGCAAATATTCTCACATTTTAAATCAGAATATAAAGTTAAATGATCAAAAGCTTTTGGAATATGTTAAAATATGAAAAATAAGATAATTATAACGTTTATTAAATATATTTTTGAAGTTTTTAGATTTTTATAGTGATTTCCAACTGAACTGGGGTCAGGTTTACTGTACGGTCACCCTTGGCGCGATTTTATCGCATTTGGCGATAATTTTTTTTAAATGGCAATTCCCCTCCGAAACGACAAGGAATTGCAGCAACCCAATTGGACAACAGTCGCCAAAATGGCGACTTTTGGCGAGATTTTAAAAAAGTCGCCAAGGGTGACCGTACAGTAAACCTTTACCAAATATTTTAATTTAAAAAATAATTATAATATTAAAAGTTGGGGGGACTGAAATAATGGGCCACCCAGTAGTCTGTGGACTACGGAATTTCAGCTGTAGAAATAAAATTTTATACGAAAAATAATTGATTTACTGTAAAAAGCTTTACAAAGTGGACAAGAGTCGGTGCTGCCATCTATTGAGAAGTTTAAAGCCCAGAACATTTAGCTAAAATAAAATAAAGACTGGATTGAGGACTAATGTAACTTTACAGTGCCGCGCGGATGCATACTATTCGGTTTGTTTGGTTTATTAACGTCGCACTAAAGCTGAAGATTGAGCTATTGGCGAAGATTTCTAGGCCAATCTCGAAATTCGAAAAAAATACCCGGGAACAATGCCTTGTATTTTTGAATCAGGACTCCCAGTTGCCTAGTGGATAAAGGCGTTCGGCTGGTAATCAGACGATTGCTAGCTCGAGCCCGATGAACTTAACAATGAAAAGTAAAAAAGTAATGATTTTGCGATCGGAGGGTTGCCAGCATCGCTACGAAAATACTAGAAATTAAGTCGTCCAGAACATTCAATAAATTATACTGACGTGTATACGGGACTGGTGCACGATAAATCTGATCGGGGTACAATGTCCTGACGCCTATTGAGGTTGCGTTGAATGCCAGCTAAGGTGTTGAATTCATCATCTGACCATGGATCAAAAATACGAGGCATTCTTCCCGGGTCTTTCCCTCGAGATAGGCCCCGAACAATCGCCAATAGCCCAATGTGTAGCTCCAGTGCGACGTTAATTAACTAAACCAAACCAAACCAAACCAAACCAAACCAAACTATTAATATTGCGAATGAAACATAATGAGTACTTTTTCTATTAATTAATAATTCAAATTAGGAATTCATATTTTCAATGTGAAAAAAGTTTCAAGGTCTCTCCAGTCCAATTTCCCAGGGTTGCCAGCTTCGCTACAAAAATACTAGAAAGTCGTCCAGAATATCCAACAAATTATACTGGCGTGTATACGGGACTTGTGCACGATCAATCTGATCGGGGTCCAAAGTCCCGACGTCTATTGAAGGCGTTGGGTGCCAGTTCAGGTGTTTCCTCGTCATCTGACCATGGTTCTAAAATAACGAGGTGCATGTATGAATGTGTGTATGTATGTGTGTGTGAATGTGTTCTCGGGTCTTTCCTTCGAGATTGACCCCGAACCGTCGCCAATAGCCCACTGTGCAGCTCTAGTGCGACGTTAATTAACAAAACCGATCGTCGTTTATATGTTTTAATGAAGTCCATAAACTAAATCATATAACTCCGATATGTATTTGAAATATGTTGTTTATATATGGCAAATGCATTAGTACAAGTGGTTTGAAATGAATAGGTGTGCTGATAACCAAACCAAACCAATTTTCCTTTTTTTAAAAATTATTTTTATTGGTATGTTTTTCTGTTAATGTTTCGCTGAACAAAATACCCCAAGAAAGATTAAATCCCAAATTAATTAATTTTTTTGTCCGTGGCATAGAATGTGGCAATAAAAGAAGTTTTAAAATTGTAAATTCGGAAAGAGAGTTTTTGCGCCATCGTTTCCCGTCAGTATTTTTAGGTTTGGTTTTGGTTTGGTTAATTAACGTTGCACCAGTGGCGGCCCGTGGTCTAAAATGTTAGTGCAGCCGAAATCATGTGAATCCCCCCCCCCCCCCCTCCCTATTTTCCAAAAACCTTAGATGAACGTAAATTCTTTATTATTCACTACTCAAATCAAGTTTCCTTTCAATTTTTAAGAAATGATAACATGCGAAAGAAATAGAAAACACTTACTTATTTTTTGAAAATTAAAGCAATCCTGCTTTCATTTAAACATGCGAATCGGTTAATTTTAATATTAATTTACATAACGAAACAACAGCAGGACCATGTCCTGAAACAACAGCACACAGTAAATGTATCAAGAAAACCATTTCCGTTTGGATATAATCTCGTAAGTTCTCGTTTCACCCATTAGCCAATCAGCATATCGAACCTTAAGTGGAGCTAAAACAACAAAACTCATTTCGGCTGTACCTTCTCACAAATGCAGTGCATTAGCATGGGGGGAATCTCCATACTACGTAGCGGTTGCCATGGCAACGATGCAGCCGATTCCGAATTTCGCTTTTTGGCTGCAGGTTGATTGAATGGAGTTTTTCCTCCTCTTGAATTGTGCATTACGGTAACATGCGTGCTATTTATTGGAGATTTTGTTTACTACCGTAGAAATTTCATTTTCAATTCTAATCTTTATTTAAGAAAATTAGTAAAATATTTGATTTTAGTTTTAAAATACACTAATGAATTTATGTGCAGCCCGGCTGTACTTGCTGTAGTGGGCGAGCCGCCACTGCGTTGCACTAGAGCTGCACAGTGGGCTATTGGCGACGGTTCGGGGTATATCTCGAAGGAAAGATCCGGGAACACATACACATTCACACACACATTCATACATGCACCTCGTTATTTTAGAACCATGGTCAGATGACGAGGAAACACCTGAACTGGCACCCAACGCCTTCAATAGACGTCGGGACTTTGAACCCCGATCAGATGTATCGTGCACCAGTCCCGTATACACGCCGTTAATTTTTGCGGATGTTCTGGACGACTTTTCTATCAGTATTTTTAGGAACTTAAAAGGTGTGAAAGGGCTGTATCCCCCAGAGGATTTATCCCCCCACATGAAGAATCTGTCAGAAGAATCTCATTGAAAAGAAAGAGTACGTATTAAATACAAATACAAGTCCCAACGTCTATTGAAGGCGTTGGGTGCCAGCTCAGATGTTGTCCTCGTCATCCGACCATGGCTCAAAAATACGAGGCATCATTCCCTTGTCTTTCCTTCGAGATAGGCCCCGAACCGTCGCCAAAAGCCCACTGTGCAGCTCTAGGACGACGTTAATTAAAAAAACTAAACCAAACCAATACTAAAAAAAATATAATAAATTTTTGTTAATTTTAAACACATTTGGAAGGTAAAGAACATTCACAATAATTTTTAATCGACTGAAAATCACGCCAACTAAAATTTTAAAATAAACCGCCAAAAACTTTAAATTAAAATCGCCAAAGCACTCCAAAAAGAAATAGGTTATCAATTCGACTTATGTATTTTTTTTTTATGTATGTTCGTGAAAGATTTTTGTTCTAATTCAGATATTTCGACCATTTTTTTGTTGGATGAGGTATGTTTCACTTGGATACCAGATGACTAAAAATATCCGGTATTAAACTATCCGGAATTCTGAATTAACTGAAACGTTTGAAAAAAATATTGTCCGATTTCGAAAATTCTTTTTTTGTTGGATATAGAAAAATCCTTTCGATTTCAAAATGGTTTCGTTGTTTGATAGAAGTTGTACAACATTGACATTTTGTTTACCCAGCATTTATTGCCATGGATATGGATTGTTTTACTAATACATTGTGAAGACAAAATTTGAGAACATTTTAATTGAATTTCATGGTGAATAATAACAAGGGGCTTCGCCCCCTGCCAAATTAAAAAAGGAAAATAAAATTATTTTTATATAAAAAAAGATAACTTAGGGGACACCAACTGAAATATATAGTGTAATATGACTTATCAGACCTTTTACAAAACTTTAAAGATTTCATGGAAGCTTCTCTTCTTTAGTGCTATGCATTTAGACATATTTAGTTGATATATAGCAAAAGGCTTCAAATTACTTATTTTATACATAACATACTTTTTGACATTTTTAATTTACGAATAATCTATTAACTTATAAATGGTTTAGCAACCAAATGTTAAAAAAAAAGTATATATAATTTTTATTTACCAGATTTCGCATGCAGCGAGATTTTTAAAAATAAAAAAAAATCCTTTAAATCAATTGTTTGTTTGCTATATGACTGTTGTGATTTTCATATATTTAATTTAATTCTTTTCATTCATGCAACATATTAAAGTTTATTTAATTTCTGAACGAAATTTATTACACAGGTTGTGCATTACATACATATAAACCTATCAACCGGTTTTTCTTAAACAAATGAACAAAATTCTGGAATAGGTATACATTTGAATGTTAGTTCAACGAGTTTGTCTTGATGTGCCTCTCCTCAAGTAATGCTCGATTAAAGACCTCAAACATAAAATAGTTAACGTTATGTGGCGTGCATCCAGTACATGACAATATTCTTTCGTTTGTATCTCAAACTCCACACTCCGTGTGATATCCTGTGCCACATTGCTATTTCTTGCGATTTTAAGTTTTTCGATAGCAGGAAGACCATCAGAAACCTCGGGTATTTCATACATTTGAGGCAAGTCTGAATTGTTGAATTTATTTATAACCGCCTGCGTACAAAGTCTCGCGTTTTTCAATATTCCCTCTTTGAGCACAGAATCTTTGTATATTAAATCATACTCCTCAGATTGAAAGAATGCACCATTTTCAAGAAATATTGTGATTCCTTCTATGCAAGAATAGCTTCGGATGAAATTATTGAATGCTGTTGTATTATAGTCATTTTCTACATTGTAGTCAGCGCCTGCTTGTAACAAACGCTCTATGACTTCCAAGTCGCCAGCCTTAACGGCTACATGTAAAGGAGTATCACAATTAAAGTCTTGCGCATTTAGGTTACATCCTTTCTCTATCAGTGACGTCAATACATCCAGCCACCCGAGTTCGCAGGCATAATGCAGCACTGTCCGTTCCTCATTGTCACGGTTTTCAACATCGGCCCCGGATTCAATAAGATACTCAACAACATCAGAATGTTCACGCATGGCAGCCAAGAGCAAAGGTGTGTTCCCACAGGTAGATTTAGCATGGAGATTGCATCCCTTGTTCACAAGAGATTTCACCACTTCCAACCATCCTTCTTCACAAGCATAGTACAGCACTGTCCAATTCTCGAAACCTTGGCTCTCGATGTCAGCTCCAGAATCAATAAGCAGTTCGACCACATCTTCGTTTGAAGAATCAGCCGCAATGATCAAAGCTGTGCCTAGTGAACACTTGGCATTAAGGTCTAATCTCTTTCCCACGAGATTCCGTACTATTCCTGGCCACCCTTTCTTAGATGCATAATGCAACACTGTCCATTGCCTTTCGTCGCAGCACTCGACGTCTGCACCCAATTTCATGAACAATTCGACCATTTCCTTGTTGCCCTCGCGGGCTGCAAGAAGCATCGGCGTGAAGCCTTTCCGATTCACAGCATTCAAATTGGCATTGCTCTCTACAAGAAAACATGCGAGTTGTTGACAACTTTCCCTAACGGCCAATGGAATGTATCGCTTGCCAGCCACATAATGCAAAGGTGTGCAGTTATCTCTATCAAAACTATCAACAGGCACCCCTAAATCGAGAAAGAACTTCACGATGTAAATATGGCCGAACTTCGCTGCGATGTGCAAAGGTTTGGAACCGTCTGAATTCGAAACGTTACCATCAGCACCATTCTTCACTAGGAAGTCAATGGCTTTCAGATTGCCACACTCAGCAGCATAGTTCAGCAGCGTTATTCCTTTATCATTCAAAGCATTCACATCAAGGCCTGCATTCAAAGAAGACTGAAGAAAAACATTGCCTTTTCCCAATTGAATTGCGCAAAATAATTCCTTCCACTTGTCGGCATCCATGATTTTTTTTTTCTTTTCAAAATACAATTTTAAATTCGTAATATTGCGGTATTAAATAGCTGTATTTCATAAATGCTAAAATCATCGTCAAACCGAATGTTTATATATTTTAATTTGGAGTTGCCACATCGATTCTCTAAAATAAAATATTATTTAGTTTCGTTTTGGTTAAGTCACTTTAAAAACTGCACAATGGGCTATTGGTAGCGGTTCGACGTTTATGCCGGTAGTTTTGTTTTATTTAGAGCTAAAGTTGCATAGTAAGATAATGTTCGTAATCCCTATAGCTGTGCAGCTCTAGTACGACGTTAATTAACCAAACCAAACGTAATCCCTATGCATTGAAATAACTAATACAATTTTTTTTATTTAAGAGGCACTTTGGCTCATGGTTGAGGCCTCCGTGGCCGAGCGGTTAAGGGCGTCAGCTAGGAATACGAAGGTTCCTGGTTCAATGCAAGGGACTTGACAAAGAAAAGTAAAAGGCAGTGATCTTGTGATCGGAGGGTTGCCAGCTTCGCTACAAAATACTAGAAAAGTTGTCCAGAACATCCGCAAAAATTAAAGGCGTGTATACGGGACTGGTGCACGATAAATCTGATCGGAGTCCAAAGTCCCGACGTCTATTGAAGGCGTTGGGTGCCAGTTCTGGTGTTTCCTCGTCATCTGACCATGGTTCTAAAAAAAATAAATAATAATAATAAAAAAAAATAACGGTCATCTGACCATGGTTCTAAAATAACGAGGTGCATGTATGAATGTGTGTGTGAATGTGTATGTGTTCCCGGGTATTTCCTTCGAGATAGACCCCGAACCGTTGCCAATAGCCCACTGTGCAGCTCTAGTGCGACGCTAATTAACTAACCCCCTCCCCTCCCAAAAAAAACCTCGAGTGAATATATATATTTAGAGTTCTAATGCCTGTCTCTATAAGTAATTCACGCAGTATCCAGAATCATTTTTGTAATTCTACGCTAAGCCCGTTCTTACAAATCAATATATTAACCAATATTTCAAATGTGAGCCCCAGTTGCTCAGTTGGTAAGGCGTGCAGCTACTAATCAGAGGATTGGTGGTTTAAATCCGTGAAAAGGACTTGACATAGAAAAGTAAAAAAGTTGTGATCTTGCGATCGGAGGGTTGCCAGCTTCGCTACAAAAATACTAGAAAGTCGTCCAGAATATCCAACAAATTATACTGGCGTGTATACGGGACTGGTGAACGATAAATCTGATCGGGGTCCAAAGTCCCGACGTCTACTGAAGGCGTTGGTGCCAGTTCAGGTGTTTCCTCGTCATCTGACCATGGTTCTAAATTAACGAGGTGCATGTATGAATGTGTGTGTGAATGTGTATATGTTCCCGGGTCTTTCCTTCGAGGTGGACCCCGAACCGTCGCTAATAGCCCACTGTGCAGCTGTAGTGCAACGTTAATTAACAAAACCAAACCAACCTGATACTAGCATCTCCATGTTGTTCCTAGCATACCAAATTGCCTGTGCGAGGAAAATCATCTTGGCGCGATTATTGTTCAAGCTTTGGCGATATTGATAAGTTTAGTATTTCGCAACCCTGTGGTAGGAATGTCTGTTCGACATTTTGACTGACCTTTTTTGTTTTGTTTTTTAAATGGCATTGTAATTGTAGCATGGAGAAGAGCTAGTTTTTTTGCAATAAATTGCGACCATGGTAACTTCACGATTTAATAACATGCATTCGATTTGTTGATATAATTTTTTTTTATTTATTTATTTGATTGTAATTCGCAATTTTAATATTATTGTAATTATAAAAATGATTTTACGAATATCTAAGAAATTATATTATACCATCGTGGGACTTACCATAAACTAGGTTGGCCATTTATTCACCCCGAGACCTTCACAATTTTAATATTGTAATTATAAAAATGCTTTTATGAATATCTAAGAAATTATATTATACCATAGTGAGACATACCATAGGTGAGCCGCGTCAACCAGGTTATGGCCATTTATTCACCCCCGAGACCTTTGTAACATTAACTTTGTTATATTAAAAGAATATAAATTTAGTTTACTTATAATTACAGAAAATGAGAGTTATTAATTATGAAAATGAACGCTTATGAATAAAAAATACAAATTCTTAATTTCTTTATAAACATTCGTTATGTATTTCAAATTAACCTTATATTATTATTATTAAAAAACTTACAACTTTCACTTTGTTAAAACTTTAAATATAAAAGTAAATTTACTTTGCTGCATTTATTTATCTTCCATAAATTACTTACTTTTTTCTGTTTCTTATTCTTAATTTTTTTCCTACAAAATACTTAATTACAAAATATTAAAGATATTATACTTTGTTTATTAATTCAAATTTTTAATGTTCTGTAAGACTATTTTTTTTTAATAAATATTACACTTTATTTCGAGCGCCCACTCTTTCCTCATTAATGAGCAGAAAATTCCTCCTCCCCCCACACATCTACGCCAAACAGTTGAGTATCAATTAAAATAAACATCAATTTTTAAAACAACCATATGCTGTAAGCCTGAATATACCGGGGAAGAGAATAAATGCAATACAAGGTTGCAGCATTTGGCAATTTATCCCCTCACCACCAAACAATTATCGCGCCAAGATGCTTTTCCTCGCGCAGGCGACGCGACATGGAGATGCTAGTGGTCCTGATACCTATCGAGGTTGCGTTGAGTGCCTACTCAGGTTTTCCCATGTCATTTGACCATATTTCAAAATTACGGTGCGGTGCATAGCTGTGTTAAGTCTTTTAAATGAGGACAGAAATAGGTTGCCAGAAAAGCGTCCAAATCGAACATCATATTTATCTTGTACGAATGCGTTTTTAGAATGCAATTAATTCCTCAAATTATTTTTTATGAGCAATGGCAGAAAATAAAGAAGAAATTCTGTCCGATTTCCAGGTTAATATGCTTCTTTTTTTTAAATAATTTTTATGCATTTACATGCAGTTTTAAAAGTCGTATCATTTTTATAGAAAACGAGACTTTTACGAACAAAGCGAAATTTGTTCTGTTAATTTTTTTTGTCGATGAATAGAATTGTTGCTTTTGGCGACATTTGCTTTAGATTTGTATTTTTTATTAAAATGTACGCATTTCAGTTCATATGGGTTTCTTACATTTATTTAATTTGAAAATCAAATTTTAAAAAACCATTTCGTTTTTACTGATCAAACAACTGCCCTATTTCCCTCCTGCTTCGGCATTTGCCACCGGGTTGCCAGAATTGGAAAAAATCAGGACAACCGTAAAATACAGATTAACCAAGATTATTATATCAAAACATAAAATCACAGAGATATTTAATAATTTATTGATATGTTTTGTTTTCGCCAAATCTGGTTATCCTTTCCAAGGGTGGCAACATAACCTAAAAAACCAGGAAATCATGGAATTATCATGGATTTTTTTAATTCTGGAAATGTCAGGGAGTTTTACAAAATTTCATAAAAAAATCATGGAATTTTTCAAATTTGGATCGTTAAAACGGCCATTATCGTCTATTATGCCCTTTATTCTGGGTAAGTTAGTTGTCAATATTTCCTTTTAGTTCTGAAAAAGAATTAAAGGTAAAGGTGTACGGTTACCCGTTGTCGCCAAGTCCAAAAATTGGCGCCAAGGCAAAAATGACGGTTTTTTTTTGTTGCCAAATCAAAATGGCGGTTTGCTTAATTAACGTCGCACTAGAGCTGGACAGTGGGCTATTGGCGACAGTTCGGGGCCTATCTCGAAGGAAAGACCCGGGAACGATGCCTCGTATTTTTGAACCATGGTCAGATGACGCAAAATGACGGACATTGCGTTGGTCCGGGCAGTCGATCATGGTGCTTACAGGCGATCCTTCGGGCAGTCGTTTGGGGCATTTCGACGTTACTCTTAAGTGCTATTCAAATAAACTCTTCTGCTATTCAAATAATCCGCGTATACATCCATAGCTAAGAAATATCAAAGCACAACCACGCGAGCCAAACGTCGATTCAAAAATGGCGGAACTACTTGAAACCAAGCTAGAGGTAGAAAATTTAGGGTTGCCATACAACATGATATTTTTGCACGCATCAAGTAGGGTTGCCAAAATATAAACTTTATCTCCCAATCATTTGTCTCCAAATCCCATTTGGCGAGGGTACCGGACACTAGGAATTAACCGAATTAAAAAAAAGAGCAGAGTTATGCGCATTTTCAGATTACGGATTTATGTCTTGTTACTGATTTTCATGTTGGAGTATATGCTGTATTCCTAAGAACTTTTAAATTGATTTTCTAGATTGCAATCAACTTTGTCTTGCCCGAGTTATCACCATTACTTCCTTCCCAGAGAAACTCTTGAGTCTAGAGATGCTCTCAAAGTCGAAGCCTCAGTAAGTGTTCAGATTAACAATATTAAATATATGTCAGTGTGAGACTAATTGATCTGCGAAATATGGCACAGGAGACGGTATGATCACCCTGCCTTTTGTATTGCGGATATGGTCACACTTGTTAACAACTCATTGCACGGACCAGCGATGTTTGTTGAAACACGATATCTACTTCTCGAGCATTTAACTCAAAAACAAGAAATGATGCTGAAGCAGGCACGTAGGTAAGGGGGGGGGGGTTTGGGGGGTTCAAACCCCTCCCATTGTAAGTAAAATGAAAACCGAATTACTGTAAAAATCATAAAAATAGAGATTTTAGTGGGGGGGGGGGGGGTTCAAAAATCTACCGTGTGCATGAGGAACTAGAGGCACGTAGGTAAGGGGGGGGGGGTTGGGGGTTCAAACCCCTTTTTTGGGGGGGGTAAGTATTCCCCCTCTAAGGTTTCCCCCCCCCCCAAAAAAAAAAACGGATTTCCTTAGGTACCTTATCCCCCCCCCCCTCGGAAAGGGGGGGAGGATAAGTAAAGAAATCTGTTGCTCAGTCAGTGAACCCCCCCCATGAAAAATCTATACCTACGTGCCTGTGCTGAAGGTCTTCTCATAAAGTTTACAAGTTTTGATACATTGTTGATAGCTATGTTGTTTCTTCTAATTTTAACGATAGCCACTCCTTTGCCTGATTACTTACAGAATAAGAATCTTATTTTTGTTCAAGCATGGGGACTCATCGAAACTTCTTACTTAAAACTTAAGCAATTATGTTAAAAGTTTGATGAAGCATTTCCCATTTGCTAAACTCTGAAAAGCAAAGATATATTTTCAGTACATCAAATAAAAATCCTGTTTATTTCAGACAAATAAATATGCATATTGTAATATATATTATAGCAACAAAATTCTTTTTTGCTGTCCACTATTTTCTTTACTTTTATTTAAAGCTACTTTTAAAAAAATACATAATTTTAGGTTCTATTACTTAAGGTATAGTGAGACAAAGACATGTTTTAAGTACCCCATCCACTCTTCATCCCCCAGTAGTTGCCGTCCTCTTACCGGTCATCCACTGCAGTGACGTCGATTGTGAGGGGGCAAGGTCAAAGGGGGACAATTGGACTCTGTGACCTTGAAACATATTTTCACAATAGAAGAATACTAATTTTGTTTCATTTCCTATAATAGAAAAATGTAATAACTATTTTATAACAAAAGCATATGTATTTGAATCTCGAGGGAGAACAACTGAACATTTCATTTACTTCAATATTAAATCGGATAGCTTGAAAAATTAATAAATATATGTATATGTACAAAACATTTTCAAAATAGACTACAAAAATGTCATAGTTTTACTTTCAGTAGCTGTTAAAACCCTAGAGCAGTGGTTCCAAAACTATTTTGGTCGCGGAACCCCAAAATTTGTTGCCAATGATCGCGGAACCCTGAATATTTTTTAATCAACGACTTTTCAAAATTTAATATCTGATATTAAATAAAACAAGTATTATTTTGGTATTTCAAATTTTATTGAATTAAACAAAACTAAAAAAAAAAAAAAAATCATCATAGAAATAATTAATAAAAATACAAAACATAAACTAAAATAAATGGAAAATCTTTCATGTGAAGATTGCACCTGCTTCTTTGATTCCAGGATTCTCTTAAAATTGGGCGTTAGGTTTGATAACTGAACTCGCATATCTGGTGCAGCACCAAGTCTGTTACGATATTTGGTTTTTGTCGCAACATATTTTGAAAACCCAGCTTCACACAAATAAGTGGTTGCAAACGGCAATGGAATTCGAATAGCCTGTTTTGCTAAATTGGGATATTCATCGAAAATGTGAATATATTAAACACCATTCTTTTTTTTTTAATCAAATAAAATTTGTCACGCGGAACCCCTAAATTTTTTCGTGGAACCCACTTTGGGAACCACTACCCTAGAGACTGGATACTTCAAATGACGGCCTGACCTTTGGCACATTGACTTGTTCAGTAAATCCTCTTAGTTCTGAAAAAGACATAGTCTGTAATAGTGGGGGGGACGGTAAAAATTTTTTCCTAGTTTTAGCAATGCAGTAAAATAATTGACGGGTCAGATTTACTGTACGGTCACCCTTGGCGCGATTTTTTCCACATTTGGCGATAATTTTTTTTAAATGGCAACTCCTCTCCGACCCGACAAGGAATTGCAGCAACCCTATTGGAAAACAGTTGCCAAAATGGCGACTTTTGGCGAGATTTTGAAAAAGTCCCCAAGGGTGATCGTACAGTGAATTTTTACCCAATTGACTTATATTTTATTTTTAAAAAGTGCTGCAGTAAAAAGTAAGGGGACAACTACTTGTAAAAAGAAATGGTGGAACAACATCCAAAAAAAGTGTGGGGGGCAACCGCACCCCTTCCTCTTGGTAGGGAGCATGTCCCTGGCACAAACAATATTTTCTTTACTATGTTTTATTATTTTTTTTATCCAATCTTATTTATTTCCAATTTTTATTAAGGAATGTTGGTTGATTCTTTCTGTGTGTTATTAATCTTCCAGTAGAACCGGAAGAAACCGCTTATCCTGGATGATCCAGTTACTTCTAGACAGGCTGTTGCCGATCTCATGTCTAAACCACAGCGTCGCCAATACTATTACAGATTTCTGCACCACAGAGGTAAGCTCCATGAAAATTTATTCTAAGTATAAGCTATCTATGCAATTTATATGCTTTTAATAATATCAAGGCTCACCAAACAAGGTTCATAACATTCTTTATGAATGGGAAATTAGGCCTTTAAACTAAAGGCCTGACCTTAAAAGAATTGGTCATTCTATGAAAAGTGGACATTCAAGTATTTTTTTTTTTAATATAGTGGATAATTTGTACTTGATTTTGTAGAAAATATGTTACATTTTGTTCTTTTTCCTATTTTGTTGTGAAATTTGTTCTTTCATTAAATATTGCATAATTTTAGAGTACAAAAAAGTTTTTTTTGTATGTATATTAAAACTCTACATGCATTTTCATGCAAGAAATTATTTTAAATTATTACTAAAATACCAGTAATTTGAATGCTTCACATAAAATGTTAAAAAGTTCAGAAGGTTAATTAAAATTCCAAAAGGAATACAGAAATAATTATTTAGACGAGCATTGTTAGATGTATGTAACTTCAGTTGCCAAACTATGTAACCTGTGTTACCTGGTAAAATAATTAAAAATTTTCAATATGGATATTTATCTTCAATGTAAAATTTAACTTAGCTTAGAACCTATAGATTTATTTTGGATACAATTTATGAATTTAAAATTTCAATAAGAATAGAGTTGGCTGATTTTAAAGTGTCAAGTATATTCCATGTCCGTTTTAGGCAAAGTTAGTGAAGATATATATATAAGGTGTGCTCTTTTTCGCGCTGTCTGACGGAAGGCGGGGAAAGCAAATTTTTGACGTCATAGTGACACCTACCTTCGGCTTCTGTGGGCGTGTCTAATGCTCTTGTTTGTACAGTCGTTTTAGAGTCTACAGAGCAAATTTAATTTACCAAGAATTCTTGTTTGTAACTAATCATGAATTTATTTAAAAGAAAACAGATACAATTTGCTTCGAAAAACAATTTGAATCGATTTGCGGAGTAGTTTAGTTATTAAAATATCTCGAAATTAATTGCAGGCAATTTGAACCAATGGTTCGTAAGATGCTGCCATCTATTCGTTTTTTTGTGAAAAATTTTAAAATGATATTCGCTATTTTTATTTAGTATTTACTGTATTTTATGAGTTTAAATTATATTTTAAGGATTGCATTTAGTATGTAAAAATTGCAAAAGATTTGCTTAATAAATTAAGCGTATTAAAATAATATCAGCTGCCACAAGAGCATGTCCATAAATTTTGAAAGAGTAAAATAGGGGTCGGAACCATCAGGTCAAAGCATTTGTATTGGACATATTAAATGAGTTACAATTTCAATCAAGTAAAATTCGGGGACATAACAAAACATGGATGGATTAGTAGTGAAGCTACCTGAACACAATTATTAACAGATATTTACATTATTTTGCTAATTAAAAATTAAATCACCAGTTGTTACCCAACCGGGGTTCCAGGTAATGACAAAGCGGATAATGCAGCAAAAAATGCTCGTAATAATACATTTAACTTTGTACCTCTCGAAGATTCAAAACTGGCAATTAAACAAGCACAAGATTCAATACAGCAGATTCATTGGAGTAACCAAACAAATAATAAATTACATTCTATAAAGCCAGCACTAAAACCTATCAAACAAACGACTTGTAATAGAAAAAATGATGTCATTCTGACAAGGCTTCGAATAGGCCACACCCGTCTGACCCACAAGCACCTTTTGGTTTCTGAACAGACACCGACATGTCTCCGGTGTAACTGTGTATTGTCTGTTAAACATTTTATGTGTATTTGTCCCAACTTTAATAATGCGAGAATAAAATATTTTGGCTCTGCAAATCCCATTTTAAAAGGTTTAATAAATGAAGACCCGCATCCCAATTTGTTCGAATTTCTGTACGACACTGGGTTGTTAAATTGTATTTAAAATTTAGAAGATTCGTAACAATGTAAATGTTTGGCGCAGCTTAGCCAGTTTGGCTCTTGTGCCACTAAACAACACCCAACCAACCAACTACCCAACCGGGGATCGAACCTAAGTAGCAATGCTTGAAACACACAGCCAATGAGAATGATCAAAAACCCATAGTAAGGCGGAGCAAGAATGACGTCAAAAATTTGCTTTCCTTGCCCACTTTCAAAAAGCTAAAAACGAGCACACCTTCTATATATAGTCTCCACTATCCTTTCACTTTAGGTATCCGGAGTTACCGGAGAAAAATAATTTATAGCCTTATAATTCTAATACTTATAACATATTTTGATATTTTTAAATTAAATTAAAATCAGTTGAAAGTTTAAAAAAAAATATATTGTGTTTTTAGAATTTTTATTTTGGGTAGAATTAACAAAGAATCAACTAACGAATGTGTCAAATGTAACCCGAGTTACCATGGAATGACCGAATAAGCATTTTAATTAACGTATATTTTTTATTTGGATTTCAGGAATGAAATTGTTTTTTTCTTGGACTGATTTCCGTCTTTCTAAATTTTTAATTAAAGTAAAATGAAAACATTTAATATTCGGCAATACAACATGTGATCACAGTTAAAAAACTTCTCCACCAGGCATGAAAATCTTTCAAATTCTAGTTTAAATTTTCCTCTCTTTTTCCTAAAATTTAACTTTTTTCATAATTTCTTTCATGACAAGTTTTTTTAACTATAGTGAATTATGTTCTTTGTTTTAAGGAAGAAGTCGTAAAGTGCCATCAAAACTTGATGGAAAAAATGCCATTCACGAAATTGCAAAGAGGACAGCATCCAAAAGGCTTAGAGAACAGAGTCCAAGGTTTTTATGTTTTTAATATTTTTGGTTATATTGATTTAAATTTATAAAATTATTAATATAAGGTGTGCAGGATGTCAAAAAGTGGTGGTGTTTTTTTTTTGGTCAATAACAATAATACAACTCTAGGAAACGTTTTTGTCCAGTTGTTGCCTTAATCTTAAATTCCCAATTTAAAAATTAATTCTAAATATTAAAATACTTTACCACTTTTTTCTTTGTGAAATAGATTTTTTAGAAAAAGTTTGTTACACTTTAAATATAATTTAGTTTGGGTTGGTTTGTTGAAAATGCCATTAAACCTATTTAATAAACTTAATTTTTTTATGCAATTTTTTTATTTGGATTTAAAAGTCATTAATATTTTTCAATAAAAAGAAATTCATTGGGTCATCAGAAAAAAAGTGCTGGCTTCCGGCAAAAGGAACTGCTAAACTGGGAACAGCATAAGTGACTTTGAACGATGTGAAAGCGTTCGCACCGATCACAGATGGATCAGCAGTGATGGCGAGCAGCGAGCCATCAGTCATTTCCCAGCCTACACAGAACTAGCAGGTTTCCCAGCAGATACTGCCGGATGCCAGCGGCGACTTTGCAGAAATCCAGTAATGTACTTTCTAGAGCTAGTGTAATTGAATACAATTATTAGCAATTGTAAAATTACATTAAGATTCTTCTTCTTCTAAAATGTAGTTTTTATAAATACATTTTTTTTTCAGTGAAAAATCTGATCTTGCTACTGATGCATGTAGTAGAAAGCGACCGTGAACCGTCATCTACAAGTGGTAAGATAAGTTTTAAAAAGTCTAAATTAAGTAGATTTATCACCTAAATAACATAAGGTACATTGTTATTTAGGTAAGAAAAGCAAAGATACTAATACGTTTCATACAACTATATTCTCTAATAATCTAAGAATGGAATAGCAACTAAGTTATGTAACATCTGGAAACATTCAACATTATTCACGTGACCAATGACACTATCATTTTGTTCTTGATCGGACAATGTCGGGAAAGGAAAAAACAGGGATGTGTCTACTGTAGAAGGTGAAAAGGTCTAGACGGTCTGTGTGTGCGGGGGGGGGGGGGGGGGGGGGGAGTAATAAATATTGAGCCCTAATCACGATCCCTTTCAAAACTGATGAAAAGGCTACATAAATCCAAAATTTGGTAATAAAATGCCTAATCTGTTAATCTTGCCCCAAACCTTCTCTTTAAAAAAACACAGAAAAAACCTTAAGTGTTTCAAATCCTGGCACAGGTAACCAATAGGATTTGTGGAATATCCTGTGCTCGAAATTACAGCGGAATCATCACAATTGTGCAACACGCGTAGTTGAAAAGAAATTTGTTTTTCTACTGCCAGAATTCACTTAAATCTAATTTACACACAAAAAAGGAAGCAAGAACGCTTGTGCTTGACTGAAAAAGGCAAGAGAATCGGAATTTTTTTCAAAAGAGCATTTAAAAAAAAAAAGGCAGGAGGGCGCTGTCAAGATGAAAAAGGGGAAGCAGGGCGGGCTGCCCTTCAAAAAACACCTAGAGTGAACACTGGATAAATAAAACGTGATTTATTATTAAGAATTGCCTATTATGAATCTTACAATATATTGTGTAAAAGCCAATAAATAATAATTTAAATTGCTTTAAAAGTTAATTTTTGCAATTTGAGACTTTCATATTAAAGTATTAGCAGATTAAAAAAGAGATGCTTTCTTTTTTGCACCCTTCCCTTTTTTATTTCTAGTATGAACTCTGCAATTTAATAAGGTTACCATACTTTAAAGTTATAATTCTAATTTTAATTTACCAAGGAAATTCGAAAAATAATCTTTATTTCTGTTTCATTTATAAATTTTAACAACGAAATAAAATTTAAATTTGTATTCCTTTCCATAGAAAATATTGTTAATAAAAGGAGTTTTTCTTTTAAATGCTGAAATTATTTAATAAATGGGTATGTGTTCATAAAGTGTTAAATATTTAAATAATTGGCACTTCATTATTTAAGTGATGAATACTTATAATCTAGCAATGATTCAACAGCGTATGAAAAAAAACACCTGTAAATAACAAAGTAATAATTTCGCGGAGATTATCTCTTTAATTGTTGCTGTTATATTGCTCATGAAAGGTATACTGATAATTATATAGTACAGACAACTCTCGTTATCTCGGAACTCGAAGGGAAATGTATAAAAATTCAAGATATAAAAAATTCGAGTTATCAAAAATCCTATTAAAAAGCTGTTTTGGTAAAAATAAATACAAGTGTACTTACACTATTTCATTTTAAATTTCTATCTAAAATAGTTTGGTGGGTATTTCTATTTTTTCGGAATCAATTATATTTTCCAAATTCACGATTGCTTGAAATGTCTCTGATGTTTTCATTTCCGGCCTCGATTCAATGAAGGCACGCATTGATTTTATGGAAGATAGAACCCCTTACAAAGTTATCATTGGAGGAGGTTCGCATTCTTAATTATCATTCTTCTTCTGAGAGCGATCTCTCATCAAATGCTGCTATAGAGAGTAAAAATTAGAAGGGGTCGAGTGTCGTCTTCATATTTTAAGTGAGTTGCTTTCTGGACAGTCGGTAATGTTCCAAGATAGTGACTCGCACTTTACCGAAAACGCCAGCTGGCTTGAGGGACGATAAATCATTAATCTTCCTTGTTGGACTGACTCTGCGTTAAAGAGGAGGGGATACAGCTCAGGGAATCCAGTCTGGCGACATTCAAACAAAAGGGTGAGGCACAGGTAGGAATCCATTGTTGTGTTTCCCCTTTCAGTAACGCACAATAAGAAAGAGAACTGATAAGAAGAACATATCAATTACATATGTGCTAAAGGTTCTTCAAAATCCGTAGTTTTAAGAGGAAAACAAAATTTTGAGTTGCGAGGAAACTTCGAAAAAAACGACGAAAAACTTCGAATTAAAGAGATAAAATTACATTAAATAAGTAATGAAGGTGCACGGAAATTGATTTTTTTCGAGATATCAAAAAATTCGAGTTATCGCGAGTCTACTGTACTAATAAATTAAGTTGACGACAAATCTTAATCACTAAAATGTTGCAACGGACAGTTAAGAAATTTCTGCTACAGTCTTGTAATTGTAAAGGTTCAGAAAGTAATATCTCCTCAGAAACGTAATCACCGCGATTAAGCTCAAAAATCCACTCCACTCCAGCTATTTTTAACCTAATACAGTGTTCACTCTAGAAATAAAAAGGGACAGAGTGCTGTTGAGAGTAAAAGGGCACCCCGTTTATGAGAAGGCGCTTCTTGTTTTTAAAAGGGCACTTTAAGAAAAAAGTTTGGGATGGGCGTGGCGGAGGAATGGGTACTCCATTCTTTGCATGAGTGTCTGAGGAAAAATCAGCGATGAGGAAAAAACATCACATAAAAAAAATAATTCTTTGTGATCTTCATTCAACAGGGCTGCCACAGGCGACTAAAGCGACTTTTTTTAAGATTCGGCGACTATGGCGACTATTTTTGTTAAAATAGTGCCAAAAGCGACTATTTTCATCAAAACCCTCTACTTTTTTTAGCTTTTGGCGACTATTTTTTGATAACTTTTTTTAACAACACTGATTTTCAAGTTATATTTCACAGAATCACGCACCGTTTAACTCAATTTGAAGTATCACGTAATCTGATTGGCTATTGCATACAGCGCCAATGTACTGCTATTTGGCAATTCTAAAAGACAAACAGTCGATGAATCAACACCATTAAACGCTGCATGATGTGTTTACAAGTAAATAATACTTGCCAAGCATGTTTATCACCAATAGACATTGCTTTCTTTACCTTTTAGAGAGCAATTTGCGTTTAAGTTGCGTGTGTTACTTCCAGAATTCACTTCGCGAAGCAAAGAACATTTAGATACACCTCAGGAATGAAAATCTTCCGAGGTTCCGCCGTTTTCCTTTTTTTTTTATTACTATCAATTTAATAAATGTATCAGTTTTTTTTTTAAATTTTCTAAAAAATTACTAAATATACTTGCGTATATTCCGAAATATTTTAGTTAAAATTATCAGTTAAATGTGTAGCCTATATGCATGTTAGTTAAAATAATTGCATAAAATAGCTGGGTAGGAGTGGATTTTCGAGCTGTATCGTAATTTTAATTAAAAATATCGTTATTAGCAAAATCGTTGTAATCAAAATTGCTGTAAAAAATATCAAGGATGGAAATCCTGAGCCAAAATTGGTATCCTGCGCCAAATTGCTACAAAACCACATTTATGTCGAAATTTGATGGTTCAATGTCTTTCGTTGCATATGGCGTTGTTTTAAGAATTTTTTCGCTCATGAAAACTCTGGAATTGTAGATATTCAGTATACGCGGCCTGCTTCAGTTCGTTTATTGTTTTTTCGAAAAATCGATGTCCAATCTAAAAAAAATTCAGATGATTTCACAAAAATTTTGCATCTTTCACATCTAGAAATATTTGCGATCTTCGTCAAACGGGAAAGATATCTCTCGGAAGTTGAGATGATTATAATTATAATTTCGGCGCATGTATCGAATGCAACTTTCAATTAACGCTATTTTGATATGTTTTTTTAATGCATGGAAACCTTGAAATTGCAAAAATTTGCTAAACGCGATCTGCTGAGATCTCCGTTTAAAGACTTTCAATCATTTTGCATCAGATATATTAATTCATATATTTCATTGCTTCCTGTTTTATCATGATTTGTTTTACACTACTTAACAAAATTGCATTATATTTTTCGAAATTATAGTTTAATTCACGAATTTGAAATTTAGGACTTGTTATTTTCAGTAATAAAAATTGATTTTTTTTTCTAAAGAAAATCGTTTTTTTCTTCGTTTGGTTGGTATTTAACTTCCAATTGAATTATATTTTGTTTAAACTTTTATATATTTTTATTATATTAATTATTTTTATTTGAAATTTTCCTTTCTCACAACCATTCTACTTAAAAAAACATGGCTTTTATTTACCTTTTTGGAAATTTTAAAATTTCTTATTAAACTAACTTTTTAGTGTGTAATTTTTAATGATTTTTATTAACATGCTTAAAATAACTAGCAAGGTTAGGTCAGTGTTTTGAAAAAAGCTTTTTTTTTTGTGACTTGCAATTCATTTTAGCATTAATTTTTATATATTTTATACATTATTTTTCTTTTGTTTGAATGAACATGCTTAAAATAAGTAGTAGCGTTGGTTTTCCATTAAATTATCATTCTTCAATAAATGTAAAGTTTGTGTGGAAAAAGTAAAGTAATATCAGTAGCATCCTTCTTAATTGATTTCATGCACAACATATGCAAAATTGCAACACTGATTTGGTTAGTGTACAAACCACATTTCACTGGAAAAAAAATCCACATATTTTTGTTAAGTATATATTGAAAATATATATATATATATAAATTCAATAATTCTTAATTAAGAACTCATTTTCGTTAATATTAATTTCGTTAATATTATTTCGTTAATTTGTATTTTTAGATTTGTGATTATGTGGACAAAAGTTTTGGGTGTATTTTTTTTGGTTGAGAATTTTACTCCTATTTTTAATATGAATGCAAGTAGCAAGTTTCGGGATATAAACAACTTATCATTACTACTAAATTTGGTTAAAAGACTGCAATTATAAAAGTGATTTGTTTCAATTTTGAAATTTTTTTTTTCCTTTTCAAATTTTTTGAAAAATGTCTTCATTTTCCGCTTTTTATTAAACTATTGTTTGGTATAGGAAGCTATTTGTTATAAACTGATATTTATTAACAACAAGCTCAGCAAAAAAAATCTGGCAATATGCTGACAATTTTTGTGAATGCGGTATTTTTATAACCATTGTATTAGTCACATTCTATTATGTTTCTTTAAAAGTTGGCATATGTTCTTCGGGTATTTTTATATACGTTAATTTTTTTAAAAAGCAAATTTTGGTGCAAAAATGCACTTTTACAAAACAGTACTATTGTTGTACGGTTTAAAAATGGAATTTGTTCATATCTTGTGAATATATACGTTTTTAATTTATGCAGTCTATTTAAGAAAATGAGTATAAAGTACATATTTAGAATTGTCTAACAATAATAAAAATAATATCAATTTGTAATATTACTTGCATTTAATGAAATGCCTTTGTCGCAATTTTTTTAACGTTTGTCGCAATTTCCTGTTTTAGTCATCTTTGCTAAATATATGCATAATTGAGGAGACTATTTAGGCTACTATATTTTATCTCTGAGGAGACTATTTAGGCTACTATTTTTGATGTCTGAGGATACTAAAGCTACTATTTTCAAAGGTACAACTCAGTGGCAGCCCTGTCATTCCTATTTAAGTTGTGTGAGGTAGCAGATCAGGTGTGCTCGTTGTTATATAACCAAGGTTCAAAATTACAAGGCAATGTCCTCGATGGTTTTTTTCCGGGCTAAATCCAGAACCACAGCCAATAGCCCACTGCACAGTTTTACTGCGATGTTAATTCACCAACCAAACAAAAACTAAGTTAAGATTTATTGGGTGACATCGCGCTAGGGCTGCATATTGGGCTATTTTTCGAAATTACCGCGGAAGAATCACGATTGTCGAACACGCATAGTTAAAACAAAGTTTATTTTTCTACTTTTATTTATATTCAGATTTACAAAAAAAAAATTAAATCGATGTCTTCTTAAAGACAACTAGGGAAGTAAAGACGCTTGTACTTGACTGAAAAGGGCAAGAGGGGAGGAATTTTTTCAGAAGAGAGCAGCATTTTTCAAAAAAAAGGCATGAGGGTGCTATTGAGATGAAAAAAGGGTGGGCAGGATGGGCCGCCCTTCAAAAAAAGCCTAGAGAACACTGTGTATATGTATATGTGTGGTGTTTATGTATATATATAATATCCCTGATTTCCCCCCTTGGCTCCCCGAGATGAATTCCTGGATCTGCTCCTGAAAATTTGTTGCAAATCCTGTATTATAAATAGAAAATTTGCATTTTTTTCTTAATCGGATTTGTGCAAAATACTTATATAATTATTTAAAATATTCATTATTTTATAAAATGCTTATTTAAAATAATAAATTTTTCTGAAAGTCTATATTTTCCTATTCAGATGTTGACAATTCCCATTGCACACCGATTGGTGTGTTCTGGGATATAGAAAATGTGGATGTCCCAGGAGGGAAACCTGCGCACGAAGTGGCTACAATCATCCATAGTATGTTTTTTAACAAACATACAGAAAAAGAATTTATGTGTATAGCCGCGAAAGGGCTGACTGACAGAATTGTCCAGCAATTGAACGAGGCTAACGTAAGAAATGCTTGGGATCTTTTCACAATTAGAAATTTGTGACTTTCATTTTATTGCAATGACTGTTTTCATTTAAGTAATACACACATTTTATTTAGGTTTTAGTAGGATTAGTGATAACCGGAAAAAACAACGCTGATGAGAAACTGATCCAACGGATGCGATTATTCATTCAGGAGCACCCATCCCCAGCTACAATTATTTTGATAACTGGTATTTATTAAAAAAAAGTTAAATGTATTTTTAAGTAATTATTTATATAAAATGTTTAGTCCAAAAACTTTGCAAGCCCATTTTAGGCTACATTGAAATAGATATGTTTTTCATAACTTTTTTAATGAAGAGCATAAACGCAATTGTTGAATATTTAATTTAATAAATGCAAGTTAAAATTTTAAAACTCTAGATTATTTGAAAAAACTAAAAAAAAATATGCCTTGGCTTTGTTGATTGTCTCATGGGCTTTAACAATAATATAAAAACTTGCACATTATAGAATGCAATAAATTCATTTAGAGAGCAATACTGAATGTCATGTGATAAATTTAAGGCTACTTAATTAGTGAGAATTGAAGTATTCCACCAGGAGAATTGTATGTGTGTGTTGAGGGCAGAGGGAGGAGATTGAGATGGACCCCAAGTACTCATAAAAAAAAAATATTGGCTCATTTTGGCTGAAGATAAGTGTTGAACCAACATTTGTTTGGTATGATCAAACACAATAAGACTTGGTATTTAAAGACAATTAGTTTATCAAAAGGTGCAATTTTTTTTAAATACTGTAAAAACAAAGTACATGAGAATGTAAAAAGTGTATTATTTTATGTCTTGATTACATGGGTAATGCTAAAAAATTTAATTCTTTCAGACTTGTTAAGTAAACTAAACTACTAAAATATTCTTCGTTTTGTATTGAACAATTGACGGAATGCTCTAGCACAGTTTCAATAATAAAATCTTCAATCGAAAGTAACTTTTGTGCAGTTGTATTGATTATTAATTTTCTTTTGTTTGGCTAATCAGAGTTCACTCTAGAAATAAAAAGGGGCAGGGCGCTGTTAGCAGAAAAAGGGCACCCCGTTTGTGGAAAGGCACCTCTTATTTTTAAAAGGGCACTTTCAAACAAAAATTGGAGTTGGCGTGGTCACCCGTTGACACATCGGACCCGTGACCAAACAAAAAAATTCCGATTTATTAGTTGGCATTGCGCTAAAGCTGTATTTGGGCTATTGGTGATGGCTCGGTGCTTATCTCGAAGGAAAGAACAGTACACAATTGATATCACTTTGTGGAAATACTACTTGAAATCCAAAATTTGACATTTTAAAATCAATGTTTTCGCTAAAAACCAAATCGGGAAGTAGTACGAATTAGGCTCCCTTACAAAACTGATGAAAAGTCTACTAAAATTAAAAATTTGGTAATAAAATGTCTAATCTTGTAATCTTGCTCCAAACCATCTTACAGACAACCAAAAGGATTCGTGAAATGCCCCGTGCTCGAAATTACCGCGGAATCATCGCGATTTCACAAGAAGCTTAGTTAAAAAGAAGTTTGTTCTTCTACTGTCATAATTCACTTAATTCCAATTTACACAAAAAAAAATTTCATCGATGTCTTTTTTAAAGACAGCTAAAAAAGCAAGGATGCTTGACTTGACTAAAAGGGACAATTGGGGCGGAATTTTTTTCGAAAGAGGGCGGCATTTTTGAAAAAGGGGCATGAGGGCGCTATTGTGATAAAAAAAGGGCGGGCAGGGCGGATCGCCCTTCAAAAAACGCCTAGAGTGAACACTATGGCTAATATTACATAGAATGTTTTGAAAAATTAATATTGTTGGATATAAAAAAAATATTAAAAGATTTAAAGCAAAATTATGGTTGGGACTTCAGAACATTGACAGTGGGTTCCTCCTGATGAGGGCCATTCAATCATCTCTGCAAAGATGCTGACTTTGCCCCCAATCTTCCAACTAATATCATCAATAAAAATAATAAATAAAAGTGGACCTAAGACAGAACCCTGTGGCACTCCACTTTTAACTTCTGCCCACTGAGAGTAATTACCTTTAATTTGTACCTGCTGACTTCTACCAATTAACCAGTTCCTTATCCATTGTAAAATTTCATCCCCAATCCCTAACCTTTCTAACTTGAACAGCAATACCTCGTTAAGGGTTTATTAAACCTTCATACAGGGATATATATATACAGTGCTCGATTTCTAGAAATAGAGGGTGTGGGGGAGCGCAATGCATCAGCCATCACACCCAAAACTGGAATCGGAATCTTTTTTTCGCCTAAAGAGGTACCGTTACGCCATTTGGGTGCGTTCCGGCTCAAATTTAAGAGTGTCCAATTTTTTAAAGAATTGGAAACTTTTTTATTTTAGAAACTTGTAAATTAATATGCAGTGCCGAATATTATATATACAATTTTCCTGTTATCATACTTTATTTGTGTGTATCTGTATTGTTTCTATCACATTAAAAATACTATATGACAGGGAATTGTCAGGAAAATATCTGGGAATTGCAAATTGTGTTCCCTCTGGACATGTCCACCTTTCCCCTCCTTTTTATGTACCAGTCTGCCTCTTCTGTTGTTTTATGTTAGAAGTTACCAATTACAGAAATACAAATATGTATTTTTTTACAGGAGATGGCGACTTCAAAGACATTCTTAATGAGTGCATGGCAATGCGAATGGACACGATTTTGATTCATCCTACTGTAGTTTCTCAATCGCTACTGGACTGTAAAGTTACTGAATATTACTCTTTTTCTGAATTAGTTACACAGATTCCTGATACTGTTCAAAAGGTAATTTTTCAAAAGATTTCTTAATAGTTATTATTTTATATGAAATTTTGCTTTAAAATTATTTTTTGTTTTAAATTAAATTCTTCTTTCCCTTCTTTCTTTTAGACAAAGACCTCTATAAGGAGAAACCTTAGACAAAGAGGAAAAAGTCAGAAGTAAACTTATTTTTATGAATTTAATTTAGTATTTACAAATTAATATTCAATTGGTATTTGTTGTGTTTTTGTCATATTTTCATTTATTAATAATTGTTCTCTTTTTTTATGGTAATTTTTATGATATTTCTTAATCAATTTCCATTTTATTGAATTTATATTTTATATTAAAAATTAGGAGTTTTGTACTGGGGGGGGGGGGGGGGGGGGGAATGAACTGGCTTTTGGTACTGTGACAGCAAATGTTTCATTGACAATCAAATCAATATTGCTAAAAATATTAAACGCCTCCAGGAAGTCAAGTTCAACTGGAGATTTGGGTTTGCAAATTAAATGTTGGTTAGAAAAATTAAATATTTAATTATGTTTCCAGGGTTTGAAAAATTAAATACGTATATGATTTTGTTCCCAAGCCAGTATACCAGTATTTCCCGCTTGTTGGCTTTTTAAACTACACAGGATATTTGCCTTTAATTTGAAATTTATTTAGTTTATGTGTATATTTTAGAATTTTAATGTTGGTTTGAAGTATCTAGTTTTTGTCGCGGCTTGGCCATGTTTGGCCCTTGCGCCATTAAATCCCATATAACCAACCAACCCGCTTGTTGGCGCACAATAGTTAACTCCAACCGATTGAGATAGTTTTTTGTTCCTTGGCATCTCTTTCAATTCAGGGTTTATTTTCATTTTATTGTACACACAGACTTTTCATTTCTGCTGATGAAGGGAGATGTATCTCCCGAAACATGTCCAGAAATCTTGGATTTTGATTGCATATTTTAACGTTGTATTTGTATTTTATATTAATGCAATCTTTCTATAAGACGAGTTTTTATCTTATATATGTATATACTATATATATATATCATTGATTGCCCCCCTGAAAAGATATCCTAGATCTGCCCTGATTGCAGGTCAGTTAAAAATCATGACACTATTAGATATTAAAAATTTCAAATTTCGCGATTCTGTTTGTTTTAAGTCCCTATTTGATCCCTTTTTTACCCCCTTAATCATAATTGTGCAAAATACATATAAAAATTGATTAATTTAAAAATTGATTATTTTATAAAATGCTTATATAAAATATTCAATTTCTTTAAAAGTCTATATTTCCTCCTTCAGATGTTGACAATTCCCAAAGCACACCAGTTGATGTGTTCTGGGATATAGAAAATGTGGACGTCCTAGCAGGGAAATCGACGCATGACGTGGCTACCATCATCCGTAGTATGTTTTTTAACAAACGTACAGAAAAAGAATGCATAGCCGCAAAAGGTCTGACTGACAGAATTGTACAGCAATTGAACGAGGCTAACGTAAGTAATGCTTGGGATTTTTTTACGATTAGAAATTTGTGACTTTCATTTTATTGCATGACTGTTTTCAGTTAAGTAATACACACATTTTATTTAGGCCTTAGTGGGATTAGTGATAACCGGAAAAAACAACAATGATGAGAAACTGATGCAGAGAATGAGATTATTTATTCAGGAGCACCCATCTACAGCTACAATTATTTTGATAACTGGTATTTATTAAAAAAAAGTTCAATGTATTTTTAAGTAATTATTTATATAAAATGTTAAGTCCAAAATCTTTGCAAGCCCATTTTAGGCTGCATTGATTTTAGATTTTTTGAAAAAGCTAAAAAAATTATGCCTTAGCTTCGTTGATTGTCTCATGGGCTTTAATAACAATATAAAAACTTGCACATTATAAAATACAAGAAATTCATTTAGAGAGCAATACTGAATGTCATGTGATAAATTTAAGTCTACTTAATTAGTGAGAATTGTAGTATTCCACCGGGAGAATTGTATGTGTGCGTTGAGGGGGCAAGGAGGGGATTGAGATGGACCCCAAGTACTCGTAAAAAAAAATATTGGCTCATTTTGGTTGAAGATAAGTGTTGAACCAATATTTGTTTGTTATTATCAAACACAATAAGACTTGGTATTTAAAGACAATTAGTTTATCAAAAGGTGCAATTTTTTTTAAATACAGTAAAAACAAAGTACATGAGAATGTAAAAGTGTATTATTATTTTATGTCTTGATTATATGGGTAATGCTAAAAAATGTAATTCTTTCAGACCTGTTAAGTAAACTAAACTATTAAAATATTCTTCGTTTTGTGTTGAACACTTGGCGAAATGCTCTTAAACAGTTTCAATAATAAAATCTTTAATCGAAAGTAACTGTTGTATTGATTATTAATTTTATTTAGTTTGGCTAATATTATGCATAGAATGTTTTGAAAAATTAATATTTTTGGATATAAAAGAATATCAAAAGATTTTAAGCAAAATTATGGTTGGGACTTCAGAACAATGACAGTGGGTTCTCCTGATGAGGGCCATTCAATTTTTTTAATGTTGTTAAACATATGTATTATATGCCTCCTAACAGCATATAATACATATATTAAGGGTTTATTAAACCTTCAATCAGGGATTTATATATATATATATATACATTGCTTGATTTCTAGAAATAGAGGGTGTGGTAGCGCATGACATCAGCCATCAAACCCAAAACTGGAATCAGAATTTTTTTTTTCCTAAAGAGAGGTACCGGAACGCCAAATTTAAGTGTCCAATTTTTTATTTTAGAAACTTGTAAAATACAATGCAGTGTCAAATATTATATATACAATTTAACTGTTATCATACTTTATTTGTGTGTATCTGTATTGTTTCTTTCACATTAAAAATACTATATGACAGGGAATTGTCAGGAAAATATCTAGGAATTGCAAATTGTTTTCCTTCTGGACATGTCCTCCTTTTCCCTCCTTGTTATGTACCAGTCTGCCTCTTCTGTTGTTTTATGTTAGAAGTTACCGATTATAGAAATACAAATATATATTTTTTTACAGGAGATGGCGACTTCAAAGACATTCTTAATGAGTGCATGGCAATGCGAATGGACACGATTTTGATTCATCCTACTGTAGTTTCTCAATCGCTACTAGACTATAAAGTTAATGTTTATTACCCATTTTCTGAAATAGTTAGACAAATACCCGATACTGTCGAAAAGGTAATTTTTCAAAAAAATTCATTTTAGTTATTAATTTATATGAAATTTTGTTTTAAAATTATTTTTTGTTTTAAATTAAATTCTTCTTTCCCTTCTTTCTTTTAGACAAAGACCTCTATAAGGAGAAACCTTACACAAAGAGGAAAGAGTCAGAAGTAAACTTATTTTTATGAATTTAATTTAGTAGTTACAAATTAATATTCAATTGGTATTTGTTGTGTTTTTGTCATATTTTCATTTATTAATATTTGTTCTCTTTTTTTATGGTAATTTTTATGATATTTCTTAATCAATTTCCATTTTATTGCAATTTATATTTTATATTAAAAATTAGGAGTTTTTTTTGTGGGGGGGGGGGGGGGGGGGGAATGAACTGTCTTTTGGTACTGTGACAGCAAATGTTTCGTTGATAATCGAATCAATATTGCTAAAAATATTAAACACCTCCAGGAAGTCAAGTTCCACTGGAGATTTGAGTATGCAAATTAAATGTTGGTTAAAAAAATTAAATATTTGATTATGTTTTCAAGGTTAAAAAAATAAAATATATGATTTTTTCCAAGCTAGTATACCAGTATTTCCCGCTTGTTGGCGCACAATAGTTAACTCCAATCGATTGAGATAGTTTTTTATAACTTGGCAACTCTTTCAATTCTGGGTTTATTTCCATTTTTTTGTACACACAGACTTTTCATTTCTGCTGATGAAGGGAGATGTATCTCCCGAAACATGTCCAGATATCTTGGATTTTGATTGCGTATTTTAACGTTGTATTTGTATTTTATATTAACGCAATGTTTCTATAAGACGACATGGTTCGCACGGTCCTTAAAAGTCTTCAAGAACTATTTAATTTAGATGGGTCCTTAAAGTCCTTAATTTCAATTAAGGTCCTTAATTTTTGTCAAACATGAGTTTTTTTTTACTGATTCACATGGGTTGTATTTTTCCGTGTCTAATCCAAAATTTCGAGTTTTTAAAAATTTCAGAATCTAGAATTCCGGGAGTATTAAAAATATCAGAATGTAGAATTCCGGATTGTACTTTGATAGTGTCCACAATTTTACGCGAGGTGTAAATCGGCAAGACGAGAAAATTCGTTAATAGACCGATTTAATGTCAAAAAATAATAGTAAACTTTTGACCTCTGTTGTCTAACAATTTTTTAGTCAATGGTATTTCATTATCATACACAACACTTCATCTTTAAAAAATCTCAGCTCGTTTGTTGTTTTGTGAAGAATTGATACTCATTCTAGAAAAACATGAAAATTCACAGGAATGTAGCATCTTTAACATTTACAGGGATGGGAATTATGCTTCATAGTTTGCTAGAAGTGGCATTCTGCGCTAACTTGCTACAAAACCACATTCTCCGCCAACGGCGCCAAAAAATATAAGAGGTCCTTAAAAAATTATAGGGAGATCCTTAAAAAGTCCTTAAGAACTACTTAATTTTTGCTTTTGGAAATCTGTATGAACCATGGACGAATTTTTATCTTATATATGTATATGCTATATATATATCCTTGATTGCCCCCCCACCCCCCTGAGATGATATCCTAGATCTGCCCTGATTGCAGGTCAGTTAAAAATCATGGCACTATTAGATATTAAAAATTTCAAATTTCGCGATGCTGTTTCTTTTAAGTCCGTATTTGATCCCTTTTTTACCCCCTATTGACAGGATGAAAATTTGTTGCGAACCCTGTATTATAGAAAATTCCCTTTTTTATCCCCTTAATCATAACTGTGCAAAGTACATATAAAAATTGATTATTTTAAATATTGATTATTTTATAAAATGCTTATATAAAATATTCAATTTCTCTAAAAGTCTGTATTTCCTCCTTCAGATGTTGACAATTCCCAAATCACACCGGTTGATGTGTTCTGGGATATAGAAAATGTGGACATCCCAGCGGGGAAACCTGCGCACGACGTGGCTACAATCATCCGTAGTATGTTTTTTAACAAACATACAGAAAAAGAATGCATAGCCGCAAAAGGTCTGACTGACAGAATTGTACAGCAATTGAACGAGGCTAACGTAAGTAATGCTTGGGATTTTTTTACGATTAGAAATTTGTGAACTTAATTTTATTGCATGACTGTTTTCAGTTAACCAATACACACATTTTATTTAGGTCTTAGTGGGATTAGTGATAACCGGAAAAAACAACGCTAATGAGAAACTGATGCAGAGAATGAGATTATTTATTCAGGAGCACCCATCTCCAGCTACAATTATTTTGATAACTGGTATTTATTAAAAGAAAGTTCAATGTATCTTTAAGTAATTATCTATATAAAATGTTTAGTCCAAAAACTTTGCAAGCCCATTTTAGGCTACATTGAAATAGATATGTTTTTCATAACTTTTTTAATGAAGAGCATAAACGCAATTGTTGAATATTTAATTTAATAAATGCGAGTTAACATTTAAAAACTCTAGATTATTTGAAAAAGCTAAAAAAATTATGCCTTGGCTTTGTTGATTGTCTCGTGGGCTTTAATAACAATATAAAAACTTACACATTATAAAATGCAAGAAACTCATTTTGAGAGCAATACTGAATGTCATGATAAATTTAAAAGTCTATTTAATTAGTGAGAATTGAAAAATTGGCGAAATGCACTAACAGTTTCAATAATAAAATCTTCAATCGAAAGTAACTTTTGTGCAGTTGTATTGATTATTAATTTTTTTTAGTTTGGCTAATATTACATAAAATGTTTTGAAAAATTAATATTGTTGGATATAAAAAAAAAATCGAAAGATTTTAAGCAAAATTAAATGAATCTTTATATATTAACGAAAATTAAATTATCCTTCATATTAGCTTAGTCGATACCTGGTGGGACTCAGAAGAATGACAGGGGGTTCTCCTGATGAGGGCCATTCAATTTTTTTTAATGATGTTAATACAGGATGGTAACATAACCGGGAAATCACAGAATTGTCATGGAAATTTTTAATTCAGGAAATATCAGGGAAAAGTCGTAATTTTTCAAAATTTCACAAAAAAAAATCGGGGAAATTTTCAAATTTGGATCATTAAAACAGCAATTATCGTCTATTATGCCCTCTATTCTGGGTAATTTAGTTTTTAATATTTCCTTTTAGTTCTGAAAAAGAATAAAAAAAAAAGCATAGTAATGCACCTTAGACAAAGAGGAAAAAAAAGTCTGAAGTAAACCTATTTTTATTAATTTTATTTAGTAGTTGCAAATTAATATTTGTTGTGTTTTTGTAATAATGTTATAATGTTTTGTTAAATATATGTATTATATGCCTCCTTAACTGCATATAATACATATATTAAGGTTTCATTAAACCTTCAATCATGGATATATATATATATATATACAGTGCTCGATTTCTAGAAATAGAGCAATGCATCAGCCATCAAACCCAAAACTGGAATCGGATTTTTTTTTTCCCTAAGGAGATGTACCGGAACGCCAAATTTAAGAGTGTCCAATTTTTTTATTTTAGAAACTTGTAAAATAATATGCAGTGCCGAATATTATATAGACAATTTTCCTGTTATCATACTTTATTTGTGTGTATCTGTATTGTTTCTTTCGCATTAAAAATACTAGATGACAGGGAATTGTCAGGAAAATATCTGGGAATTGCAAATTGTTTTCCTTCTGGACACGTCCTCCTTTTCCCTCCTTGTTATGTACCAGTCTGCCTCTTCTGTTGTTTTATGTTAGAAGTTACCGATTATAGAAATACAAATATATATTTTTTTACAGGAGATGGCGACTTCAAAGACATTCTTAATGAGTGCATGGCAATGCGAATGGACACGATTTTGATTCATCCTACTGTAGTTTCTCAATCGCTACTGGACTGTAAAGTTACTGAATATTACCCTTTCTCTGAATTAGTTAGACAGATACCTGATACTGTTGAAAAGGTAATTTTTCAAAAAATTTCTTTTTAGTTATTAATTTATATGAAATTTTGTTTTAAAATTATTTTTTGTTTTAAATTAAATTCTTTTTTCCCTTCTTTCTTTTAGGCAAAGACCTCTATAAGGAGAAACCTTAGACAAAGAGGAAAAAGTCTGAAGTAAACCTATTTTTATAAATTTAATTTAATAGTTACAAATTAATATTCGATTGATATTTGTTGTGTTTTTGTAATATTTTCATTTATTAATAATTGTTCCCTTTTTGTATGGTAGATTTTATGATATTTCCTAATCAATTTCCATTTATTTGCAAATTATATTTTATATTAAAAATTAGGAGTTTTGTACTGTCGGGGGGAAAAAAATGAACGGGCATTTGGTACTGTGACAGCAAATGTTTCATTGACAATCGAATCAATATTGCTAAAAATATTAAACGCCTCCAGGAAGTCAAGTTCAACTGCAGATTTGGGTTTGCAAATTAAATGTTGGTTAGAAAAATTAAATATTTAATTATGTTTCCAGGGTTTGAAAAATTAAATACGTATATGATTTTGTTCCCAAGCCAGTATACCAGTATTTCCCGCTTGTTGGCTTTTTAAACTACACAGGATATTTGCCTTTAATTTGAAATTTATTTAGTTTATGTGTATATGTTAGAATTTTAATGTTGGTTTGAAGTATCTAGTTTTTGTCGCGGCTTGGCCATGTTTGGCCCTTGCGCCATTAAATCCCATATAACCAACCAACCCGCTTGTTGGCGCACAATAGTTAACTCCAACCGATTGAGATAGTTTTTTGTTCCTTGGCATCTCTTTCAATTCAGGGTTTATTTCCAGTTTATTGTACACACAGACTTTTCATTTCTGCTGATGAAGGGAGATGTATCTCACAAAACATGTCCAAATATCTTGGATTTGATTGCATATTTTAATGTTGTATTTTATATTAATGCAATCTTTCTATAAGACGAGTTTTTATCTTATATATGTATATACTATATATATATCATTGATTGCCCCCCTGAAAAGATATCCTAGATCTGCCCTGATTGCAGGTCAGTTAAAAATCATGACACTATTAGATATTAAAAATTTCAAATTTCGCGATTCTGTTTGTTTTAAGTCCCTATTTGATCCCTTTTTTACCCCCTTAATCATAATTGTGCAAAATACATATAAAAATTGATTATTTTAAAGATTGATTATTTTATAAAATGCTTATACAAAATATTCAATTTCTCTAAAAGTCTGTATTTCCTCCTTCAGATGTTGACAATTCCCAAAGCACACCGGTTGATGTGTTCTGGGATATAGAAAATGTGGACGTCCTAGCAGAGAAATCGGCGCATGACGTTGCCACAATTATCCGTGGTATGTTTTTTAACAAACATACAGAAAAGGAATTTATATGCATAGCCGCTAAAGGGCTGACTGACAGAATTGTCCAGCAATCGAACGAGGCTAACGTAAGTAATGCTTGGAATTTTTTCATGATTAGAAATTTGTGAACTTTATTTTATTGCATGACTGTTCTCAGTTAACCAATACAAACGTTTTATTTAGGTCTTAGTGGGATTAGTGATAACCGGAAAAAACAACGCTGAACGCTCTTTTTTTTTATGGAAATTTTTATGATATTTCCTAATGAATTCCCATTTTATTGCAAATTATATTTTATATTAAAAATTAGGGAGTTTTGTACTGTCGGGAAAAAACAAACTGACTTTTGTTTTTTGGCGGCTAGTATCGTTGGGCTAAACTTAATACAGGGAGGCAACATAATCTGGGAAATCAGGGAATTATCATGGAAATTTTTAATTCTGGAAATATCAGGGAATTTAAATTTTTTTTTTCAAATTTGGATCATTAAAACGGCAATTATCGTCTGTTATGTCCTCCATTTTGGGAAATTTAGTTGTCAATATTTCCTTTTGTTCTGAAAAAGAATTTAAAAAAAAATCATGGTTATGCGCATTTTCATATTTTCAGTTTTATATTTGTAAGAACGTGAACCATTGCTAGAGGGAGAAGCAAAAGCAAAGTGCTTTGGACCTTGAATTGTAAGCAACATGTGAGGGGCTAATGAATATGTAATTTATGGAAGATTGGAATAGGAAATATGAAGCATATAAAACATTTAAAATTATTTACAAAAGAAATAATTTGAAAAACTTGCTTTTTTGCATTATCTGCTTCCAGAGAACATGTTTAATTATAATTATGCCTATCGCAATCGCATAATTTGTGTTGTATCATTAAATTATTATTTTAACTGATATTAAGTATTGCTTATCATTTTTCATTTATAATGCAATATATATTTATTGGAGCATTGTAATGTGGATACTTTGTTTCTATGCAAAACATGTATTGCAACATCTCTTTATGTTATTGTTAAATCAGAGAAATTTTTGTGACACCATCATGGAAATATATAAGTTAACTTTTTTCCAGAACGTTGTGGATAATATACCATTTTGTAGGTAATAAAACTACACAATAATTTTCAAAATATTCGTATACACATTCTTTCTAATTATTTTTATTAAAATATGCTCCAACTTTAAAATTTTCACTAGCAACACCTACTTTTAATAAGCAGAAATGTTCTTCATCCTCAAAATAATCTAGATATAAATGAGGAGATATTAATTAATGTGTAACGCTTACATTTGAGGGGTACCTCTATATTGAGCAAAGTATATTCGAACTACGAAATGTAGGTTACCGGTAGAAAGTTTTGGCAGGTGCCGAGGTTCTGTTTCGTGGTTGGACTTGCGTTATATCATCTAATGGTTTTTCTAAAATTTAGTTAAAAATTGTTACATTTTTGCTTCTTGGGTTTCCTCAACTCTCCTTGATTTATATGTTATATAGATATATATTTTGTGGCACAAATTTAAATTTCCACTGATATAGACTATCAAATAATAATTGTTAAGTTAATTTGTTACCAAAAGCTTTTTAATAAATTTACTTAAAATTGTTAAACTTTTTCTGGAATATCAGAAAAATATTTACAAATAGTTGTTTGGCCCTGCGTTGCTGGGGAACCTACTAAAGCTTATACATAAAAATATTAAATTGCTCCCGTTGGGACTGTAACCCACAAACTATTGTTCCAAAGGTCATTGCACTGTCATCTAACCTGCAAAGGAACGATATGGGTCTTTGATATATTTTTAAAGATGTTTCTTTATGCAATATTTCTAAAATTGTTAAAATCATTTAAAAAGTAGAGCGGAACTTTAAATATCCGAGCTGTAGGTGAATATCTTGATGAGGAGTAGTGCTTATATATAAATTTTCAACCTTTCATAATTTGCAGAGGAACTAAGAGTTTTACGATTCATAATCAGACACTTTACTTCATTTTTATTGATCACTGAATTAATAACCATTGGGATTAAAATACACAATAGTCTAAATGGTTCTACCAGTGTTCACTCTAGAAATATAAAGGAACAAGACGCTAGGTTCAGGAAAAGGGCACCCTGTTTTTGAAAGGGCACTTCTTGGTTTTAAGAGTTCACTTCTAAACAAATGTAGGGTGGGCGATCCTGCCTCACTATATTAAAAACCAAAATTTAACATTAAAAAAAATGAATGTTTTTGCTGAAAACCAAATGGATAAGTAACCCTATATATACCCGTGCAAAACTGGTAAAAAGACTACTGAAATCCAAAATTTGGTAATAAAATGCCTGATCTGGTAACCTAACCCCAAACCATCTTCTCTTCCATAAAACACACACAAAAAAACAACTTAGTATTTCATATGTGGCGCATTCAACCAATAGGATTCATGGAATGCCCCATGCTCGAAATTACTGCAGAATTAACGCAATTACGTGTTATGTGCAAGTTAAAAAGAAGTTTGTTTTCCTGATGTCATAATTCGATGTTTTTTTAAAGACGGCTTGGGAAGCAAGGACGCTTGTGCTTGACTGAAAAAGGAAAGAGGGGCGGATTTTTTCAAAAAAAAGGGCGCAAGGGCGCTATCAGGATAAAAAAAAGGGGGCTGCCCTTCAAAAAACGTCTAGAGTGAACACTGGTTCTACTGTTAAGTATAAATTGATGCCCCTACATGTGCCCTGACACCTTTCCCACACATGTTCCGACCAAACCGGGGTTCTCGACAATGTAGAAGAAATGCTTGTAGTGCGTAGTAACTTTCATAACGGATGTGCCAGTTTTCATTTGCAACATTCATAAAAGATTAAAATATCTAGTTCACAATTTGTATTCTTTTTAGTAAAATTACATGATACTTATAAAATGTGCTGGCTACGTTTATAAACTTAAAACTTAATAAAACATTACATTACATACTTCATTTTAGTTTAATGGTTTAGCAATAGCTTAAACATTGTATTTAAAACAATAAGAAAACATTACTAACATATATATATATATATATATATATATATATATATATATATATATATATATATATATATATATATATATATATATAATTCCATTTACTATCGAAGACCTTCAAAACCTCCAATTAAATTTTTATATGCATTAAAATTAGAGTTGTGTGTGTTCACTTACCTTAATTAATTATGCTGTATACCAAACGCAGGATTTTAGTCCTTGCACATCAGTGTGGATAGACCCCTCCTCTCTAATCGCTGGTCTCGACAACTGATAAGAATCACAGAAGCATGATTTAAAATTTTTAATGTAAATTTGTAAATATATTTTCATTGCTTACATTTTATTAAAGAATTAAATAGAAAATTAATGTAATTTCATTTTATAAAAATCACATTGACATTTTTATTACTTTTTTTTAATTTAGATATTCCAATTTAAATAGGTGTTTCCTACATCAAAGTGGGCGGTGTCCTGAATAGAGCCCTACCCGACAATCCTTTTGATGTCAACGAGTCTTTCGACGATCCATCCGACGAGTCTTCCGACGTGAATCTTCCAGTGTCAAAACGCACGCGGCTGGGTCGTGGGGACGTTCGACAGAGCCACTTTTCCCCCAATTACTCTTGATTTACTCTAAAGTGGTGTACCTGGGACCCTCCCTCATAGGGAGGGGGTCGCATGCTCAGACCGCGGCCGATAAACTTCACGAACATTTTATTAAGACAGACGACCATTGGGATGATAATTGGCGTTTTTGTAAATATCGTGTATCAATTAAAGTAAATGAGAAAATTCATTTTCTGCATAGTAGTTTTGTATTTTGTAATAGAATATGTGATGAACTGATAAAAAGTATAAGTTTATTTCAATTAAAAGATAATATAAGCACTTTTTAACTTTTTTTTTCGGGAAAAAATTGACTTTGTGAAAATGCATGGTGTTTGGTAACGGACGTCATTTTTATCATCATGAAATTACTTTTCTTGATTTTTTTTTGATTTTTTAATTTGGTACATTCAAATCATTATATATATATATATATATATATATATATATATATATATATATATATATATATATATATATATATAATGTTAAAGAGATTTATCAATCCAGAGGAATTGAGCCTCAATTAGCATGCTTGTGTAACTCATGCCCAAACTTAGAATGTCTGTTACCATACTCAAAATGTATATTTCCCAAGTTAGTTTTCACTTGAGAATGGAAATTTTTATCACTGTGAAAAGTAATTTTATGCTCTTTTTAAACATACTAAAATGTTTCCCTACAATTAATAAATAAGGAGTAAATAAATTTTAACATTTTTATTATTCTTGCAAAAAGTATGTCCGTTATTTTGATTTTGCCCCTTCTTTAAAAATAATTAGTGTAATTTTTTGTAATAGAATATGTGATGAACTGATAAAAATATAAGTTTATTTCAATCAGAAGATAATGTAAACACTTTTAAATGGGTTTTATCGAGAAAAAATTTACTTTATAAAAATGCATGGCCTGATTATTTATATATACAGACTGGCACGTAGGTAGGGGGGGGGGGGGGGGGGGGGGGGGTGTTCAAACCCCTCCCACTGTAAGTCAAATAAAAAAAAATTAAGCACAAATTTACTAACTTTTTTAATAATGCTCCGATTTTCTTCAAATTTGGTTGGAATAATGCTTGAAATAGTAGAATGCTATGTAGTTGAAAAACACTTAATTAAATTATTTTTCCAAATTTTTACTTGGGGGACTGAAAAAAAAGAGTGAAAGAAAGTCAAAACGAATCAGTGTATGTTCTTAAACAATGATTAGCCATAGTTTTGTTGCTGCAACAAAACGCATGCTTTCATTCACTGTTTTATGTTACACTACTAGCTATTACTCGCGGTTTTCGTAAAAAATTGTCCCTCATCGGTTGATTGAAAAATTGACCCCCCCCCCCCCCCCCGTTGTATTCCTTCTCTTTTTTTTACCCTCAACGGCAAAAAAATAAGAGTTGGACACCCCACTGTATAATAAGAATGTATTCGGGGAAACATTTGGGCCCCACGCGGTACACATTTCAGACAGGGTGTGGGTAAATAGCCAAATTGGTTGGTGTGGCCTACCTTCCTCTACATGATGGTAGATAATTTATACCTCAAAGGTCGATTCTCCGTGGAGTAATGGGGGTTGAAGCATATACTGCAACCAAGGTCCACCCCCCTCCTTCCAACATTGAATTAACAATCGACGTGTTCCACTTTCCTCTACACGACGGTATGTCATCATATATTGCAATAATAGGAGGATTGCATAGGAGCAACCCTACGACCGTACAGGAGAGCAGCAAATCGACGCTTTTACCCAGGGGCTTTCGAGCGGCCGTAGGGGTGACCCTACGTAAGCCCTTCCCTCCCACCCTTGGCCGGACTGAGGAACAATAATTCGACGCCTTCCGTCATATAATTGATTTGCTAAACTTTATATAATAAATTGAAAATATAACATTTAATAGATGATTTTTGGTACTTTCGATGCCTATAATTAATTTTTGAATTCTCATTATAAAATAGTGTATTAAAGAGTTGATTTGCGTATTTCTAAAAAAGATGCCGATCATATTTGAACTATTAACTACTAACTTTACAAACAAAATGCTAACGGCCAGATAGGAGAGCAGCAAGTCGATGCCTTTCACTCAGGGGCTCTCGAGCGGTCATAGGAGCAACCCTACGGCCGTACAGGAGAGCAGCAAATCGACGCTTTTACCCAGGGGCTTTCGAGCGGCCGTAGGGGTGACCCTACGGCCGAACAGGAAAGCAGCAAATCGATGCCTTTCATTCAGAGGCTTTCGAGCGGCCGTAGAAGCAACTCTACGGCCGGACAGGAGAGCAGCAAGTCGACGCCTTTCACCTAGGGGCTCTTCCACCCTCCCTCCCACCCTTGGCCGGACTGAGGAACAATAATTCGACGCCTTCCGTCATATAATTGATTTGCTAAACTTTATATAATAAATTGAAAATATAACATTTAATAGATGATTTTTGGTACTTTCGATGCCTATAATTAATTTTTGAATTCTCATTATAAAATAGTGTATTAAAGAGTTGATTTGCGTATTTCTAAAAAAGATGCCGATCATATTTGAACTATTAACTACTAACTTTACAAACAAAATGCTATCGGCCAGATAGGAGAGCAGCAAGTCGATGCCTTTCACTCAGGGGCCCTCGAGCGGTCATAGGAGCAACCCTACGGCCGTACAGGAGAGCAGCAAATCGACGCTTTTACCCAGGGGCTTTCGAGCGGCCGTAGGGGTGACCCTACGGCCGAACAGGAAAGCAGCAAATCGATGCCTTTCATTCAGAGGCTTTCGAGCGGCCGTAGGAGCAACTCTACGGCCGGACAGGAGAGCAGCAAGTCGACGCCTTTCACCTAGGGGCTCTTCCACCCTCCCTCCCACCCTTGGCCGGACTGAGGAACAACAATTCGACGCCTTCCGTCATATAATTGATTTGCTAAACTTTATATAATAAATTGAAAATATAACATTTAATAGATGATATTTGGTACTTTCGATGCCTGTAAATAATTTTTCAATTCTCATTATGAAATAGTGTATTTGCGTTTTTCTAAAAAAGATACCGATCATATTTGAACTATTAACAACTAACTTACCAAACAAAATGCCATCGGCCAGATAGGAGAGCAGCAAGTCGATGCCTTTCACTCAGGGGCTCTCGAGCGGTCATAGGAGCAACCCTACGGCCGTACAGGAGAGCAGCAAATCGACGCTTTTACCCTGGGGCTTTCGAGCGGCCGTAGGGGTGACCCTACGGCCGGACAGGAGAGCAGCAAGTCGATGCCTTTCATTCAGAGGCTTTCGAGCGGCCGTAGGAGCAACTCTACGGCCGGACAGGAGAGCAGCAAGTCGACGCCTTTCACCTAGGGGCTCTTCCACCCTCCCTCCCACCCTTGGCCGGACTGAGGAACAACAATTCGACGCCTTCCGTCATATAATTGATTTGCTAAACTTTATATAATAAATTGAAAATATAACATTTAATAGATGATTTTTGGTACTTTCGATGCCTATAATTAATTTTTGAATTCTCATTATAAAATAGTGTATTAAAGAGTTGATTTGCGTATTTCTAAAAAAGATGCCGATCATATTTGAACTATTAACTACTAACTTTACAAACAAAATGCTATCGGCCAGATAGGAGAGCAGCAAGTCGATGCATTTCACTCAGGGGCTCTCGAGCGGTCATAGGAGCAACCCTACGGCCGTACAGGAGAGCAGCAAATCGACGCTTTTACCCTGGGGCTTTCGAGCGGCCGTAGGGGTGACCCTACGGCCGAACAGGAAAGCAGCAAATCGATGCCTTTCATTCAGAGGCTTTCGAGCGGCCGTAGGAGCAACTCTACGGCCGGACAGGAGAGCAGCAAATCGACGCCTTTCACCTAGGGGCTCTTCCACCCTCCCTCCCACCCTTGGCCGGACTGAGGAACAATAATTCGACGCCTTCCGTCATATAATTGATTTGCTAAACTTTATATAATAAATTGAAAATATAACATTTAATAGATGATTTTTGGTACTTTCGATGCCTATAATTAATTTTTGAATTCTCATTATAAAATAGTGTATTAAAGAGTTGATTTGCGTTTTTCTAAAAAAGATGCCGATCATATTTGAACTATTAACAACTAACTTACCAAACAAAATGCCATCGGCCAGATAGCAGAGCAGCAAGTCGATGCCTTTCACTCAGGGGCTCTCGAGCGGTCATAGGAGCAACCCTACGGCCGGACAGGAGAGCAGCAAGTCGACGCCTTTCACCTAGGGGCTCTTCCACCCTCCCTCCCACCCTTGGCCGGACTGAGGAACAACAATTCGACGCCTTCCGTCATATAATTGATTTGCTAAACTTTATATAATAAATTGAAAATATAACATTTAATAGATGATTTTTGGTACTTTCGATGCCTATAATTAATTTTTGAATTCTCATTATAAAATAGTGTATTAAAGAGTTGATTTGCGTATTTCTAAAAAAGATGCCGATCATATTTGAACTATTAACTACTAACTTTACAAACAAAATGCTATCGGCCAGATAGGAGAGCAGCAAGTCGATGCATTTCACTCAGGGGCTCTCGAGCGGTCATAGGAGCAACCCTACGGCCGTACAGGAGAGCAGCAAATCGACGCTTTTACCCTGGGGCTTTCGAGCGGCCGTAGGGGTGACCCTACGGCCGAACAGGAAAGCAGCAAATCGATGCCTTTCATTCAGAGGCTTTCGAGCGGCCGTAGGAGCAACTCTACGGCCGGACAGGAGAGCAGCAAATCGACGCCTTTCACCTAGGGGCTCTTCCACCCTCCCTCCCACCGTTGGCCGGACTGAGGAACAATAATTCGACGCCTTCCGTCATATAATTGATTTGCTAAACTTTATATAATAAATTGAAAATATAACATTTAATAGATGATTTTTGGTACTTTCGATGCCTATAATTAATTTTTGAATTCTCATTATAAAATAGTGTATTAAAGAGTTGATTTGCGTTTTTCTAAAAAAGATGCCGATCATATTTGAACTATTAACAACTAACTTACCAAACAAAATGCCATCGGCCAGATAGCAGAGCAGCAAGTCGATGCCTTTCACTCAGGGGCTCTCGAGCGGTCATAGGAGCAACCCTACGGCCGTACAGGAGAGCAGCAAATCGACGCTTTTACCCAGGGGCTTTCGAGTGGCCGTAGGGGTGACCCAACGGCCGAACAGGAAAGCAGCAAATCGATGCCTTTCATTCAGAGGCTTTCGAGCGGCCGTAGGAGCAACTCTACGGCCGGACAGGAGAGCAGCAAGTCGACGCCTTTCACCTAGGGGCTCTTCCACCCTCCCTCCCACCCTTGGCCGGACTGAGGAACAACAATTCGACGCCTTCCGTCATATAATTGATTTGCTAAACTTTATATAATAAATTGAAAATATAACATTTAATAGATGATATTTGGTACTTTCGATGCCTGTAAATAATTTTTCAATTCTCATTATGAAATAGTGTATTTGCGTTTTTCTAAAAAAGATACCGATCATATTTGAACTATTAACAACTAACTTACCAAACAAAATGCCATCGGCCAGATAGGAGAGCAGCAAGTCGATGCCTTTCACTCAGGGGCTCTCGAGCGGTCATAGGAGCAACCCTACGGCCGTACAGGAGAGCAACAAATCGACGCTTTTACCCAGGGGCTTTCGAGCGGCCGTAGGGGTGACCCTACGGCCGAACAGGAAAGCAGCAAATCGATGCCTTTCATTCAGAGGCTTTCGAGCGGCCGTAGGAGCAACTCTACGGCCGGACAGGAGAGCAGCAAATCGACGCCTTTCACCTAGGGGCTCTTCCACCCTCCCTCCCACCCTTGGCCGGACTGAGGAACAATAATTCGACGCCTTCCGTCATATAATTGATTTGCTAAACTTTATATAATAAATTGAAAATATAACATTTAATAGATGATTTTTGGTACTTTCGATGCCTATAATTAATTTTTGAATTCTCATTATAAAATAGTGTATTAAAGAGTTGATTTGCGTTTTTCTAAAAAAGATGCCGATCATATTTGAACTATTAACAACTAACTTACCAAACAAAATGCCATCGGCCAGATAGCAGAGCAGCAAGTCGATGCCTTTCACTCAGGGGCTCTCGAGCGGTCATAGGAGCAACCCTACGGCCGTACAGGAGAGCAACAAATCGACGCTTTTACCCAGGGGCTTTCGAGCGGCCGTAGGGGTGACCCTACGGCCGAACAGGAAAGCAGCAAATCGATGCCTTTCATTCAGAGGCTTTCGAGCGGCCGTAGGAGCAACTCTACGGCCGGACAGGTGAGCAGCAAATCGACGCCTTTCACCTAGGGGCTCTTCCACCCTCCCTCCCACCCTTGGCCGGACTGAGGAACAATAATTCGACGCCTTCCGTCATATAATTGATTTGCTAAACTTTATATAATAAATTGAAAATATAACATTTAATAGATGATTTTTGGTACGTTCGATGCCTATAATTAATTTTTGAATTCTCATTATAAAATAGTGTATTAAAGAGTTGATTTGCGTATTTCTAAAAAAGATGCCGATCATATTTGAAGCATTAACTACTAACTTTACAAACAAATTGCTATCGGCCAGATAGGAGAGCAGCAAGTCGATGCCTTTCACTCAGGGGCTCTCGAGCGGTCATAGGAGCAACCCTACGGCCGTACAGGAGAGCAGCAAATCGACGCTTTTACCCAGGGGCTTTCGAGTGGCCGTAGGGGTGACCCAACGGCCGAACAGGAAAGCAGCAAATCGATGCCTTTCATTCAGAGGCTTTCGAGCGGCCGTAGGAGCAACTCTACGGCCGGACAGGAGAGCAGCAAGTCGACGCCTTTCACCTAGGGGCTCTTCCACCCTCCCTCCCACCCTTGGCCGGACTGAGGAACAACAATTCGACGCCTTCCGTCATATAATTGATTTGCTAAACTTTATATAATAAATTGAAAATATAACATTTAATAGATGATATTTGGTACTTTCGATGCCTGTAAATAATTTTTCAATTCTCATTATGAAATAGTGTATTTGCGTTTTTCTAAAAAAGATACCGATCATATTTGAACTATTAACAACTAACTTACCAAACAAAATGCCATCGGCCAGATAGGAGAGCAGCAAGTCGATGCCTTTCACTCAGGGGCTCTCGAGCGGTCATAGGAGCAACCCTACGGCCGTACAGGAGAACAGCAAATCGACGCTTTTACCCTGGGGCTTTCGAGCGGCCGTAGGGGTGACCCTACGGCCGAACAGGATAGCAGCAAATCGATGCCTTTCATTCAGAGGCTTTCGAGCGGCCGTAGGAGCAACTCTACGGCCGGACAGGAGAGCAGCAAGTCGACGCCTTTCACCTAGGGGCTCTTCCACCCTCCCTCCCACCCTTGGCCGGACTGAGGAACAACAATTCGACGCCTTCCGTCATATAATTGATTTGCTAAACTTTATATAATAAATTGAAAATATAACATTTAATAGATGATTTTTGGTACTTTCGATGCCTATAATTAATTTTTGAATTCTCATTATAAAATAGTGTATTAAAGAGTTGATTTGCGTTTTTCTAAAAAAGATGCCGATCATATTTGAACTATTAACAACTAACTTACCAAACAAAATGCCATCGGCCAGATAGGAGAGCAGCAAGTCGATGCCTTTCACTCAGGGGCTCTCGAGCGGTCATAGGAGCAACCCTACGGCCGTACAGGAGAGCAGCAAATCGACGCTTTTACCCTGGGGCTTTCGAGCGGCCGTAGGGGTGACCCTACGGCCGAACAGGATAGCAGCAAATCGATGCCTTTCATTCAGAGGCTTTCGAGCGGCCGTAGGAGCAACTCTACGGCCGGACAGGAGAGCAGCAAGTCGACGCCTTTCACCTAGGGGCTCTTCCACCCTCCCTCCCACCCTTGGCCGGACTGAGGAACAACAATTCGACGCCTTCCGTCATATAATTGATTTGCTAAACTTTATATAATAAATTGAAAATATAACATTTAATAGATGATTTTTGGTACTTTCGATGCCTATAATTAATTTTTGAATTCTCATTATAAAATAGTGTATTAAAGAGTTGATTTGCGTTTTTCTAAAAAAGATGCCGATCATATTTGAACTATTAACTACTAACTTTACAAACAAAATGCTATCGGCCAGATAGGAGAGCAGCAAGTCGATGCATTTCACTCAGGGGCTCTCGAGCGGTCATAGGAGCAACCCTACGGCCGTACAGGAGAGCAGCAAATCGACGCTTTTACCCAGGGGCTTTCGAGCGGCCGTAGGGGTGACCCTACGGCCGAACAGGAAAGCAGCAAATCGATGCCTTTCATTCCGAGGCTTTCGAGCGGCCGTAGGAGCAACTCTACGGCCGGACAGGAGAGCAGCAAGTCGACGCCTTTCACCTAGGGGCTCTTCCACCCTCCCTCCCACCCTCGGCCGGACTGAGGAACAACAATTCGACGCCTTCCGTCATATAATTGATTTGCTAAACTTTATATAATAAATTGAAAATATAACATTTAATAGATGATTTTTGGTACTTTCGATGCCTATAATTAATTTTTGAATTCTCATTATAAAATAGTGTATTAAAGAGTTGATTTGCGTTTTTCTAAAAAAGATGCCGATCATATTTGAACTATTAACAACTAACTTACCAAACAAAATGCCATCGGCCAGATAGCAGAGCAGCAAGTCGATGCCTTTCACTCAGGGGCTCTCGAGCGGTCATAGGAGCAACCCTACGGCCGTACAGGAGAGCAACAAATCGACGCTTTTACCCAGGGGCTTTCGAGCGGCCGTAGGGGTGACCCTACGGCCGAACAGGACAGCAGCAAATCGATGCCTTTCATTCAGAGGCTTTCGAGCGGCCGTAGGAGCAACTCTACGGCCGGACAGGAGAGCAGCAAATCGACGCCTTTCACCTAGGGGCTCTTCCACCCTCCCTCCCACCCTTGGCCGGACTGAGGAACAACAATTCGACGCCTTCCGTCATATAATTGATTTGCTAAACTTTATATAATAAATTGAAAATATAACATTTAATAGATGATTTTTGGTACTTTCGATGCCTATAATTAATTTTTGAATTCTCATTATAAAATAGTGTATTAAAGAGTTGATTTGCGTTTTTCTAAAAAAGATGCCGATCATATTTGAACTATTAACAACTAACTTACCAAACAAAATGCCATCGGCCAGATAGCAGAGCAGCAAGTCGATGCCTTTCACTCAGGGGCTCTCGAGCGGTCATAGGAGCAACCCTACGGCCGTACAGGAGAGCAACAAATCGACGCTTTTACCCAGGGGCTTTCGAGCGGCCGTAGGGGTGACCCTACGGCCGAACAGGAAAGCAGCAAATCGATGCCTTTCATTCAGAGGCTTTCGAGCGGCCGTAGGAGCAACTCTACGGCCGGACAGGTGAGCAGCAAATCGACGCCTTTCACCTAGGGGCTCTTCCACCCTCCCTCCCACCCTTGGCCGGACTGAGGAACAATAATTCGACGCCTTCCGTCATATAATTGATTTGCTAAACTTTATATAATAAATTGAAAATATAACATTTAATAGATGATTTTTGGTACGTTCGATGCCTATAATTAATTTTTGAATTCTCATTATAAAATAGTGTATTAAAGAGTTGATTTGCGTATTTCTAAAAAAGATGCCGATCATATTTGAAGCATTAACTACTAACTTTACAAACAAATTGCTATCGGCCAGATAGGAGAGCAGCAAGTCGATGCCTTTCACTCAGGGGCTCTCGAGCGGTCATAGGAGCAACCCTACGGCCGTACAGGAGAGCAGCAAATCGACGCTTTTACCCAGGGGCTTTCGAGTGGCCGTAGGGTGACCCAACGGCCGAACAGGAAAGCAGCAAATCGATGCCTTTCATTCAGAGGCTTTCGAGCGGCCGTAGGAGCAACTCTACGGCCGGACAGGAGAGCAGCAAGTCGACGCCTTTCACCTAGGGGCTCTTCCACCCTCCCTCCCACCCTTGGCCGGACTGAGGAACAACAATTCGACGCCTTCCGTCATATAATTGATTTGCTAAACTTTATATAATAAATTGAAAATATAACATTTAATAGATGATATTTGGTACTTTCGATGCCTGTAAATAATTTTTCAATTCTCATTATGAAATAGTGTATTTGCGTTTTTCTAAAAAAGATACCGATCATATTTGAACTATTAACAACTAACTTACCAAACAAAATGCCATCGGCCAGATAGGAGAGCAGCAAGTCGATGCCTTTCACTCAGGGGCTCTCGAGCGGTCATAGGAGCAACCCTACGGCCGTACAGGAGAACAGCAAATCGACGCTTTTACCCTGGGGCTTTCGAGCGGCCGTAGGGGTGACCCTACGGCCGAACAGGATAGCAGCAAATCGATGCCTTTCATTCAGAGGCTTTCGAGCGGCCGTAGGAGCAACTCTACGGCCGGACAGGAGAGCAGCAAGTCGACGCCTTTCACCTAGGGGCTCTTCCACCCTCCCTCCCACCCTTGGCCGGACTGAGGAACAACAATTCGACGCCTTCCGTCATATAATTGATTTGCTAAACTTTATATAATAAATTGAAAATATAACATTTAATAGATGATTTTGGTACTTTCGATGCCTATAATTAATTTTTTGAATTCTCATTATAAAATAGTGTATTAAAGAGTTGATTTTGCGTTTTTCTAAAAAAGATGCCGATCATATTTGAACTATTAACAACTAACTTACCAAACAAAATGCCATCGGCCAGATAGCAGAGCAGCAAGTCTATGCCTTTCACTCAGGGGCTCTCGAGCGGTCATAGGAGCAACCCTACGGCCGTACAGGAGAGCAACAAAGCGACGCTTTTACCCAGGGGCTTTCGAGCGGCCGTAGGGGTGACCCTACGGCCGAACAGGAAAGCAGCAAATCGATGCCTTTCATTCCGAGGCTTTCGAGCGGCCGTAGGAGCAACTCTACGGCCGGACAGGTGAGCAGCAAATCGACGCCTTTCACCTAGGGGCTCTTCCACCCTCCCTCCCACCCTTGGCCGGACTGAGGAACAATAATTCGACGCCTTCCGTCATATAATTGATTTGCTAAACTTTATATAATAAATTGAAAATATAACATTTAATAGATGATTTTTGGTACTTTCGATGCCTATAATTAATTTTTGAATTCTCATTATAAAATAGTGTATTAAAGAGTTGATTTGCGTATTTCTAAAAAAGATGCCGATCATATTTGAAGCATTAACTACTAACTTTACAAACAAAATGCTATCGGCCAGATAGGAGAGCAGCAAGTCGATGCCTTTCACTCAGGGGCTCTCGAGCGGTCATAGGAGCAAACCCTACGGCCGTACAGGAGACAGCAAATCGACGCTTTTACCCAGGGCTTCGAGTGGCCGTAGGGGTGAACCAACGGCCGAACAGGAAAGCAGCAAATCGATGCCTTTCATTCAGAGGCTTTCGAGCGGCCGTAGGAGCAACTCTACGGCCGGACAGGAGAGCAGCAAGTCGACGCCTTTCACCTAGGGGCTCTTCCACCCTCCCTCCCACCCTTGGCCGGACTGAGGAACAACAATTCGACGCCTTCCGTCATATAATTGATTTGCTAAACTTTATATAATAAATTGAAAATATAACATTTAATAGATGATATTTGGTACTTTCGATGCCTGTAAATAATTTTTCAATTCTCATTATGAAATAGTGTATTTGCGTTTTTTCTAAAAAAGATACCGATCATATTTGAACTATTAACAACTAACTTACCAAACAAAATGCCATCGGCCAGATAGGAGAGCAGCAAGTCGATGCCTTTCACTCAGGGGCTCTCGAGCGGTCATAGGAGCAACCCTACGGCCGTACAGGAGAGCAGCAAATCGACGCTTTTACCCTGGGGCTTTCGAGCGGCCGTAGGGGTGACCCTACGGCCGAACAGGATAGCAGCAAATCGATGCCTTTCATTCAGAGGCTTTCGAGCGGCCCGTAGGAGCAACTCTACGGCCGGACAGGAGAGCAGCAAGTCGACGCCTTTCACCTAGGGGCTCTTCCACCCTCCCTCCCACCCTTGGCCGGACTGAGGAACAACAATTCGACGCCTTCCGTCATATAATTGATTTGCTAAACTTTATATAATAAATTGAAAATATAACATTTAATAGATGATTTTTGGTACTTTCGATGCCTATAATTAATTTTTGAATTCTCATTATAAAATAGTGTATTAAAGAGTTGATTTGCGTTTTTCTAAAAAAGATGCCGATCATATTTGAACTATTAACAACTAACTTACCAAACAAAATGCCATCGGCCAGATAGGAGAGCAGCAAGTCGATGCCTTTCACTCAGGGGCTCTCGAGCGGTCATAGGAGCAACCCTACGGCCGTACAGGAGAGCAGCAAATCGACGCTTTTACCCTGGGGCTTTCGAGCGGCCGTAGGGGTGACCCTACGGCCGAACAGGATAGCAGCAAATCGATGCCTTTCATTCAGAGGCTTTCGAGCGGCCGTAGGAGCAACTCTACGGCCGGACAGGAGAGCAGCAAGTCGACGCCTTTCACCTAGGGGCTCTTCCACCCTCCCTCCCACCCTTGGCCGGACTGAGGAACAACAATTCGACGCCTTCCGTCATATAATTGATTTGCTAAACTTTATATAATAAATTGAAAATATAACATTTAATAGATGATTTTTGGTACTTTCGATGCCTATAATTAATTTTTGAATTCTCATTATAAAATAGTGTATTAAAGAGTTGATTTGCGTTTTTCTAAAAAAGATGCCGATCATATTTGAACTATTAACAACTAACTTACCAAACAAAATGCCATCGGCCAGATAGCAGAGCAGCAAGTCTATGCCTTTCACTCAGGGGCTCTCGAGCGGTCATAGGAGCAACCCTACGGCCGTACAGGAGAGCAACAAAGCGACGCTTTTACCCAGGGGCTTTCGAGCGGCCGTAGGGGTGAGCCTACGGCCGTACAGGAGAGCAACAAATCGATGCCTTTCATTCAGAGGCTTTCGAGCGGCCGTAGGAGCAACTCTACGGCCGGACAGGAGAGCAGCAAGTCGACGCCTTTCACCTAGGGGCTCTTCCACCCTCCCTCCCACCCTTGGCCGGACTGAGGAACAACAATTCGACGCCTTCCGTCATATAATTGATTTGCTAAACTTTATATAATAAATTGAAAATATAACGTTTAATAGATGATTTTTGGTACTTTCGATGCCTATAATTAATTTTTGAATTCTCATTATAAAATAGTGTATTAAAGAGTTGATTTGCGTTTTTCTAAAAAAGATGCCGATCATATTTGAACTATTAACAACTAACTTACCAAACAAAATGCTATCGGCCAGATAGGAGAGCAGCAAGTCGATGCATTTCACTCAGGGGCTCTCGAGCGGTCATAGGAGCAACCCTACGGCCGTACAGGAGAGCAGCAAATCGACGCTTTTACCCAGGGGCTTTCGAGCGGCCGTAGGGGTGACCCTACGGCCGAACAGGAAAGCAGCAAATCGATGCCTTTCATTCCGAGGCTTTCGAGCGGCCGTAGGAGCAACTCTACGGCCGGACAGGTGAGCAGCAAATCGACGCCTTTCACCTAGGGGCTCTTCCACCCTCCCTCCCACCCTTGGCCGGACTGAGGAACAATAATTCGACGCCTTCCGTCATATAATTGATTTGCTAAACTTTATATAATAAATTGAAAATATAACATTTAATAGATGATTTTTGGTACTTTCGATGCCTATAATTAATTTTTGAATTCTCATTATAAAATAGTGTATTAAAGAGTTGATTTGCGTATTTCTAAAAAAGATGCCGATCATATTTGAAGCATTAACTACTAACTTTACAAACAAAATGCTATCGGCCAGATAGGAGAGCAGCAAGTCGATGCCTTTCACTCAGGGGCTCTCGAGCGGTCATAGGAGCAACCCTACGGCCGTACAGGAGAACAGCAAATCGACGCTTTTACCCAGGGGCTTTCGAGTGGCCGTAGGGGTGAACCAACGGCCGAACAGGAAAGCAGCAAATCGATGCCTTTCATTCAGAGGCTTTCGAGCGGCCGTAGGAGCAACTCTACGGCCGGACAGGAGAGCAGCAAGTCGACGCCTTTCACCTAGGGGCTCTTCCACCCTCCCTCCCACCCTTGGCCGGACTGAGGAACAACAATTCGACGCCTTCCGTCATATAATTGATTTGCTAAACTTTATATAATAAATTGAAAATATAACATTTAATAGATGATATTTGGTACTTTCGATGCCTGTAAATAATTTTTCAATTCTCATTATGAAATAGTGTATTTGCGTTTTTCTAAAAAAGATACCGATCATATTTGAACTATTAACAACTAACTTACCAAACAAAATGCCATCGGCCAGATAGGAGAGCAGCAAGTCGATGCCTTTCACTCAGGGGCTCTCGAGCGGTCATAGGAGCAACCCTACGGCCGTACAGGAGAGCAGCAAATCGACGCTTTTACCCTGGGGCTTTCGAGCGGCCGTAGGGGTGACCCTACGGCCGAACAGGATAGCAGCAAATCGATGCCTTTCATTCAGAGGCTTTCGAGCGGCCGTAGGAGCAACTCTACGGCCGGACAGGAGAGCAGCAAGTCGACGCCTTTCACCTAGGGGCTCTTCCACCCTCCCTCCCACCCTTGGCCGGACTGAGGAACAACAATTCGACGCCTTCCGTCATATAATTGATTTGCTAAACTTTATATAATAAATTGAAAATATAACATTTAATAGATGATTTTTGGTACTTTCGATGCCTATAATTAATTTTTGAATTCTCATTATAAAATAGTGTATTAAAGAGTTGATTTGCGTTTTTCTAAAAAAGATGCCGATCATATTTGAACTATTAACAACTAACTTACCAAACAAAATGCCATCGGCCAGATAGGAGAGCAGCAAGTCGATGCCTTTCACTCAGGGGCTCTCGAGCGGTCATAGGAGCAACCCTACGGCCGTACAGGAGAGCAGCAAATCGACGCTTTTACCCTGGGGCTTTCGAGCGGCCGTAGGGGTGACCCTACGGCCGAACAGGATAGCAGCAAATCGATGCCTTTCATTCAGAGGCTTTCGAGCGGCCGTAGGAGCAACTCTACGGCCGGACAGGAGAGCAGCAAGTCGACGCCTTTCACCTAGGGGCTCTTCCACCCTCCCTCCCACCCTTGGCCGGACTGAGGAACAACAATTCGACGCCTTCCGTCATATAATTGATTTGCTAAACTTTATATAATAAATTGAAAATATAACATTTAATAGATGATTTTTGGTACTTTCGATGCCTATAATTAATTTTTGAATTCTCATTATAAAATAGTGTATTAAAGAGTTGATTTGCGTTTTTCTAAAAAAGATGCCGATCATATTTGAACTATTAACAACTAACTTACCAAACAAAATGCCATCGGCCAGATAGCAGAGCAGCAAGTCTATGCCTTTCACTCAGGGGCTCTCGAGCGGTCATAGGAGCAACCCTACGGCCGTACAGGAGAGCAACAAAGCGACGCTTTTACCCAGGGGCTTTCGAGCGGCCGTAGGGGTGACCCTACGGCCGTACAGGAGAGCAACAAATCGATGCCTTTCATTCAGAGGCTTTCGAGCGGCCGTAGGAGCAACTCTACGGCCGGACAGGAGAGCAGCAAGTCGACGCCTTTCACCTAGGGGCTCTTCCACCCTCCCTCCCACCCTTGGCCGGACTGAGGAACAATAATTCGACGCCTTCCGTCATATAATTGATTTGCTAAACTTTATATAATAAATTGAAAATATAACATTTAATAGATGATTTTTGGTACTTTCGATGCCTATAATTAATTTTTGAATTCTCATTATAAAATAGTGTATTAAAGAGTTGATTTGCGTTTTTCTAAAAAAGATGCCGATCATATTTGAACTATTAACAACTAACTTACCAAACAAAATGCCATCGGCCAGATAGCAGAGCAGCAAGTCGATGCCTTTCACTCAGGGGCTCTCGAGCGGTCATAGGAGCAACCCTACGGCCGTACAGGAGAGCAACAAATCGACGCTTTTACCCAGGGGCTTTCGAGCGGCCGTAGGGGTGACCCTACGGCCGAACAGTAAAGCAGCAAATCGATGCCTTTCATTCAGAGGCTTTCGAGCGGCCGTAGGAGCAACTCTACGGCCGGACAGGAGAGCAGCAAATCGACGCCTTTCACCTAGGGGCTCTTCCACCCTCCCTCCCACCCTTGGCCGGACTGAGGAACAATAATTCGACGCCTTCCGTCATATAATTGATTTGCTAAACTTTATATAATAAATTGAAAATATAACATTTAATAGATGATTTTTGGTACTTTCGATGCCTATAATTAATTTTTGAATTCTCATTATAAAATAGTGTATTAAAGAGTTGATTTGCGTATTTCTAAAAAAGATGCCGATCATATTTGAAGTATTAACTACTAACTTTACAAACAAAATGCTATCGGCCAGATAGGAGAGCAGCAAGTCGATGCCTTTCATTCAGGGGCTCTCGAGCGGTCATAGGAGCAACCCTACGGCCGTACAGGAGAGCAGCAAATCGACGCTTTTACCCTGGGGCTTTCGAGCGGCCGTAGGGGTGACCCTACGGCCGAACAGGATAGCAGCAAATCGATGCCTTTCATTCAGAGGCTTTCGAGCGGCCGTAGGAGCAACTCTACGGCCGGACAGGAGAGCAGCAAGTCGACGCCTTTCACCTAGGGGCTCTTCCACCCTCCCTCCCACCCTTGGCCGGACTGAGGAACAACAATTCGACGCCTTCCGTCATATAATTGATTTGCTAAACTTTATATAATAAATTGAAAATATAACATTTAATAGATGATTTTTGGTACTTTCGATGCCTATAATTAATTTTTGAATTCTCATTATAAAATAGTGTATTAAAGAGTTGATTTGCGTTTTTCTAAAAAAGATGCCGATCATATTTGAACTATTAACTACTAACTTTACAAACAAAATGCTATCGGCCAGATAGGATAGCAGCAAGTCGATGCATTTCACTCAGGGGCTCTCGAGCGGTCATAGGAGCAACCCTACGGCCGTACAGGAGAGCAGCAAATCGACGCTTTTACCCAGGGGCTTTCGAGCGGCCGTAGGGGTGACCCTACGGCCGAACAGGAAAGCAGCAAATCGATGCCTTTCATTCAGAGGCTTTCGAGCGGCCGTAGGAGCAACTCTACGGCCGGACAGGAGAGCAGCAAGTCGACGCCTTTCACCTAGGGGCTCTTCCACCCTCCCTCCCACCCTCGGCCGGACTGAGGAACAACAATTCGACGCCTTCCGTCATATAATTGATTTGCTAAACTTTATATAATAAATTGAAAATATAACATTTAATAGATGATTTTTGGTACTTTCGATGCCTATAATTAATTTTTGAATTCTCATTATAAAATAGTGTATTAAAGAGTTGATTTGCGTTTTTCTAAAAAAGATGCCGATCATATTTGAACTATTAACAACTAACTTACCAAACAAAATGCCATCGGCCAGATAGCAGAGCAGCAAGTCGATGCCTTTCACTCAGGGGCTCTCGAGCGGTCATAGGAGCAACCCTACGGCCGTACAGGAGAGCAACAAATCGACGCTTTTACCCAGGGGCTTTCGAGCGGCCGTAGGGGTGACCCTACGGCCGAACAGTAAAGCAGCAAATCGATGCCTTTCATTCAGAGGCTTTCGAGCGGCCGTAGGAGCAACTCTACGGCCGGACAGGAGAGCAGCAAATCGACGCCTTTCACCTAGGGGCTCTTCCACCCTCCCTCCCACCCTTGGCCGGACTGAGGAACAATAATTCGACGCCTTCCGTCATATAATTGATTTGCTAAACTTTATATAATAAATTGAAAATATAACATTTAATAGATGATATTTGGTACTTTCGATGCCTGTAAATAATTTTTCAATTCTCATTATGAAATAGTGTATTTGCGTTTTTCTAAAAAAGATACCGATCATATTTGAACTATTAACAACTAACTTACCAAACAAAATGCCATCGGCCAGATAGGAGAGCAGCAAGTCGATGCCTTTCACTCAGGGGCTCTCGAGCGGTCATAGGAGCAACCCTACGGCCGTACAGGAGAGCAGCAAATCGACGCTTTTACCCTGGGGCTTTCGAGCGGCCGTAGGGGTGACCCTACGGCCGAACAGGATAGCAGCAAATCGATGCCTTTCATTCAGAGGCTTTCGAGCGGCCGTAGGAGCAACTCTACGGCCGGACAGGAGAGCAGCAAGTCGACGCCTTTCACCTAGGGGCTCTTCCACCCTCCCTCCCACCCTTGGCCGGACTGAGGAACAACAATTCGACGCCTTCCGTCATATAATTGATTTGCTAAACTTTATATAATAAATTGAAAATATAACATTTAATAGATGATTTTTGGTACTTTCGATGCCTATAATTAATTTTTGAATTCTCATTATAAAATAGTGTATTAAAGAGTTGATTTGCGTTTTTCTAAAAAAGATGCCGATCATATTTGAACTATTAACTACTAACTTTACAAACAAAATGCTATCGGCCAGATAGGAGAGCAGCAAGTCGATGCATTTCACTCAGGGGCTCTCGAGCGGTCATAGGAGCAACCCTACGGCCGTACAGGAGAGCAGCAAATCGACGCTTTTACCCAGGGGCTTTCGAGCGGCCGTAGGGGTGACCCTACGGCCGAACAGGAAAGCAGCAAATCGATGCCTTTCATTCAGAGGCTTTCGAGCGGCCGTAGGAGCAACTCTACGGCCGGACAGGAGAGCAGCAAGTCGACGCCTTTCACCTAGGGGCTCTTCCACCCTCCCTCCCACCCTCGGCCGGACTGAGGAACAACAATTCGACGCCTTCCGTCATATAATTGATTTGCTAAACTTTATATAATAAATTGAAAATATAACATTTAATAGATGATTTTTGGTACTTTCGATGCCTATAATTAATTTTTGAATTCTCATTATAAAATAGTGTATTAAAGAGTTGATTTGCGTTTTTCTAAAAAAGATGCCGATCATATTTGAACTATTAACAACTAACTTACCAAACAAAATGCCATCGGCCAGATAGCAGAGCAGCAAGTCGATGCCTTTCACTCAGGGGCTCTCGAGCGGTCATAGGAGCAACCCTACGGCCGTACAGGAGAGCAACAAATCGACGCTTTTACCCAGGGGCTTTCGAGCGGCCGTAGGGGTGACCCTACGGCCGAACAGTAAAGCAGCAAATCGATGCCTTTCATTCAGAGGCTTTCGAGCGGCCGTAGGAGCAACTCTACGGCCGGACAGGAGAGCAGCAAATCGACGCCTTTCACCTAGGGGCTCTTCCACCCTCCCTCCCACCCTTGGCCGGACTGAGGAACAATAATTCGACGCCTTCCGTCATATAATTGATTTGCTAAACTTTATATAAGAAATTGAAAATATAACATTTAATAGATGATTTTTGGTACTTTCGATGCCTATAATTAATTTTTGAATTCTCATTATAAAATAGTGTATTAAAGAGTTGATTTGCGTATTTCTAAAAAAGATGCCGATCATATTTGAAGTATTAACTTCTAACTTTACAAACAAAATGCTATCGGCCAGATAGGAGAGCAGCAAGTCGATGCCTTTCATTCAGGGGCTCTCGAGCGGTCATAGGAGCAACCCTACGGCCGTACAGGAGAGCAGCAAATCGACGCTTTTACCCAGGGGCTTTCGAGTGGCCGTAGGGGTGACCCAACGGCCGAACAGGAAAGCAGCAAATCGATGCCTTTCATTCAGAGGCTTTCGAGCGGCCGTAGGAGCAACTCTACGGCCGGACAGGAGAGCAGCAAGTCGACGCCTTTCACCTAGGGGCTCTTCCACCCTCCCTCCCACCCTTGGCCGGACTGAGGAACAACAATTCGACGCCTTCCGTCATATAATTGATTTGCTAAACTTTATATAATAAATTGAAAATATAACATTTAATAGATGATATTTGGTACTTTCGATGCCTGTAAATAATTTTTCAATTCTCATTATGAAATAGTGTATTTGCGTTTTTCTAAAAAAGATACCGATCATATTTGAACTATTAACAACTAACTTACCAAACAAAATGCCATCGGCCAGATAGGAGAGCAGCAAGTCGATGCCTTTCACTCAGGGGCTCTCGAGCGGTCATAGGAGCAACCCTACGGCCGTACAGGAGAGCAGCAAATCGACGCTTTTACCCTGGGGCTTTCGAGCGGCCGTAGGGGTGACCCTACGGCCGAACAGGATAGCAGCAAATCGATGCCTTTCATTCAGAGGCTTTCGAGCGGCCGTAGGAGCAACTCTACGGCCGGACAGGAGAGCAGCAAGTCGACGCCTTTCACCTAGGGGCTCTTCCACCCTCCCTCCCACCCTTGGCCGGACTGAGGAACAACAATTCGACGCCTTCCGTCATATAATTGATTTGCTAAACTTTATATAATAAATTGAAAATATAACATTTAATAGATGATTTTTGGTACTTTCGATGCCTATAATTAATTTTTGAATTCTCATTATAAAATAGTGTATTAAAGAGTTGATTTGCGTTTTTCTAAAAAAGATGCCGATCATATTTGAACTATTAACTACTAACTTTACAAACAAAATGCTATCGGCCAGATAGGAGAGCAGCAAGTCGATGCATTTCACTCAGGGGCTCTCGAGCGGTCATAGGAGCAACCCTACGGCCGTACAGGAGAGCAGCAAATCGACGCTTTTACCCAGGGGCTTTCGAGCGGCCGTAGGGGTGACCCTACGGCCGAACAGGAAAGCAGCAAATCGATGCCTTTCATTCAGAGGCTTTCGAGCGGCCGTAGGAGCAACTCTACGGCCGGACAGGAGAGAAGCAAGTCGACGCCTTTCACCTAGGGGCTCTTCCACCCTCCCTCCCACCCTCGGCCGGACTGAGGAACAACAATTCGACGCCTTCCGTCATATAATTGATTTGCTAAACTTTATATAATAAATTGAAAATATAACATTTAATAGATGATTTTTGGTACTTTCGATGCCTATAATTAATTTTTGAATTCTCATTATAAAATAGTGTATTAAAGAGTTGATTTGCGTTTTTCTAAAAAAGATGCCGATCATATTTGAACTATTAACAACTAACTTACCAAACAAAATGCCATCGGCCAGATAGCAGAGCAGCAAGTCGATGCCTTTCACTCAGGGGCTCTCGAGCGGTCATAGGAGCAACCCTACGGCCGTACAGGAGAGCAACAAATCGACGCTTTTACCCAGGGGCTTTCGAGCGGCCGTAGGGGTGACCCTACGGCCGAACAGTAAAGCAGCAAATCGATGCCTTTCATTCAGAGGCTTTCGAGCGGCCGTAGGAGCAACTCTACGGCCGGACAGGAGAGCAGCAAATCGACGCCTTTCACCTAGGGGCTCTTCCACCCTCCCTCCCACCCTTGGCCGGACTGAGGAACAATAATTCGACGCCTTCCGTCATATAATTGATTTGCTAAACTTTATATAATAAATTGAAAATATAACATTTAATAGATGATATTTGGTACTTTCGATGCCTGTAAATAATTTTTCAATTCTCATTATGAAATAGTGTATTTGCGTTTTTCTAAAAAAGATACCGATCATATTTGAACTATTAACAACTAACTTACCAAACAAAATGCCATCGGCCAGATAGGAGAGCAGCAAGTCGATGCCTTTCACTCAGGGGCTCTCGAGCGGTCATAGGAGCAACCCTACGGCCGTACAGGAGAGCAGCAAATCGACGCTTTTACCCTGGGGCTTTCGAGCGGCCGTAGGGGTGACCCTACGGCCGAACAGGATAGCAGCAAATCGATGCCTTTCATTCAGAGGCTTTCGAGCGGCCGTAGGAGCAACTCTACGGCCGGACAGGAGAGCAGCAAGTCGACGCCTTTCACCTAGGGGCTCTTCCACCCTCCCTCCCACCCTTGGCCGGACTGAGGAACAACAATTCGACGCCTTCCGTCATATAATTGATTTGCTAAACTTTATATAATAAATTGAAAATATAACATTTAATAGATGATTTTTGGTACTTTCGATGCCTATAATTAATTTTTGAATTCTCATTATAAAATAGTGTATTAAAGAGTTGATTTGCGTTTTTCTAAAAAAGATGCCGATCATATTTGAACTATTAACTACTAACTTTACAAACAAAATGCTATCGGCCAGATAGGAGAGCAGCAAGTCGATGCATTTCACTCAGGGGCTCTCGAGCGGTCATAGGAGCAACCCTACGGCCGTACAGGAGAGCAGCAAATCGACGCTTTTACCCAGGGGCTTTCGAGCGGCCGTAGGGGTGACCCTACGGCCGAACAGGAAAGCAGCAAATCGATGCCTTTCATTCAGAGGCTTTCGAGCGGCCGTAGGAGCAACTCTACGGCCGGACAGGAGAGCAGCAAGTCGACGCCTTTCACCTAGGGGCTCTTCCACCCTCCCTCCCACCCTCGGCCGGACTGAGGAACAACAATTCGACGCCTTCCGTCATATAATTGATTTGCTAAACTTTATATAATAAATTGAAAATATAACATTTAATAGATGATTTTTGGTACTTTCGATGCCTATAATTAATTTTTGAATTCTCATTATAAAATAGTGTATTAAAGAGTTGATTTGCGTTTTTCTAAAAAAGATGCCGATCATATTTGAACTATTAACAACTAACTTACCAAACAAAATGCCATCGGCCAGATAGCAGAGCAGCAAGTCGATGCCTTTCACTCAGGGGCTCTCGAGCGGTCATAGGAGCAACCCTACGGCCGTACAGGAGAGCAACAAATCGACGCTTTTACCCAGGGGCTTTCGAGCGGCCGTAGGGGTGACCCTACGGCCGAACAGTAAAGCAGCAAATCGATGCCTTTCATTCAGAGGCTTTCGAGCGGCCGTAGGAGCAACTCTACGGCCGGACAGGAGAGCAGCAAATCGACGCCTTTCACCTAGGGGCTCTTCCACCCTCCCTCCCACCCTTGGCCGGACTGAGGAACAATAATTCGACGCCTTCCGTCATATAATTGATTTGCTAAACTTTATATAAGAAATTGAAAATATAACATTTAATAGATGATTTTTGGTACTTTCGATGCCTATAATTAATTTTTGAATTCTCATTATAAAATAGTGTATTAAAGAGTTGATTTGCGTATTTCTAAAAAAGATGCCGATCATATTTGAAGTATTAACTTCTAACTTTACAAACAAAATGCTATCGGCCAGATAGGAGAGCAGCAAGTCGATGCCTTTCATTCAGGGGCTCTCGAGCGGTCATAGGAGCAACCCTACGGCCGTACAGGAGAGCAGCAAATCGACGCTTTTACCCAGGGGCTTTCGAGTGGCCGTAGGGGTGACCCAACGGCCGAACAGGAAAGCAGCAAATCGATGCCTTTCATTCAGAGGCTTTCGAGCGGCCGTAGGAGCAACTCTACGGCCGGACAGGAGAGCAGCAAGTCGACGCCTTTCACCTAGGGGCTCTTCCACCCTCCCTCCCACCCTTGGCCGGACTGAGGAACAACAATTCGACGCCTTCCGTCATATAATTGATTTGCTAAACTTTATATAATAAATTGAAAATATAACATTTAATAGATGATATTTGGTACTTTCGATGCCTGTAAATAATTTTTCAATTCTCATTATGAAATAGTGTATTTGCGTTTTTCTAAAAAAGATACCGATCATATTTGAACTATTAACAACTAACTTACCAAACAAAATGCCATCGGCCAGATAGGAGAGCAGCAAGTCGATGCCTTTCACTCAGGGGCTCTCGAGCGGTCATAGGAGCAACCCTACGGCCGTACAGGAGAGCAGCAAATCGACGCTTTTACCCTGGGGCTTTCGAGCGGCCGTAGGGGTGACCCTACGGCCGAACAGGAAAGCAGCAAATCGATGCCTTTCATTCAGAGGCTTTCGAGCGGCCGTAGGAGCAACTCTACGGCCGGACAGGTGAGCAGCAAATCGACGCCTTTCACCTAGGGGCTCTTCCACCCTCCCTCCCACCCTTGGCCGGACTGAGGAACAATAATTCGACGCCTTCCGTCATATAATTGATTTGCTAAACTTTATATAATAAATTGAAAATATAACATTTAATAGATGATTTTTGGTACTTTCGATGCCTATAATTAATTTTTGAATTCTCATTATAAAATAGTGTATTAAAGAGTTGATTTGCGTATTTCTAAAAAAGATGCCGATCATATTTGAAGCATTAACTACTAACTTTACAAACAAAATGCTGTCGGCCAGATAGGAGAGCAGCAAGTCGATGCCTTTCACTCAGGGGCTCTCGAGCGGTCATAGGAGCAACCCTACGGACGTACAGGAGAGCAGCGAATCGACGCTTTTACCCAGGGGCTTTCGAGTGGCCGTAGGGGTGACCCAACGGCCGAACAGGAAAGCAGCAAATCGATGCCTTTCATTCAGAGGCTTTCGAGCGGCCGTAGGAGCAACTCTACGGCCGGACAGGAGAGCAGCAAGTCGACGCCTTTCACCTAGGGGCTCTTCCACCCTCCCTCCCACCCTTGGCCGGACTGAGGAACAACAATTCGACGCCTTCCGTCATATAATTGATTTGCTAAACTTTATATAATAAATTGAAAATATAACATTTAATAGATGATATTTGGTACTTTCGATGCCTGTAAATAATTTTTCAATTCTCATTATGAAATAGTGTATTTGCGTTTTTCTAAAAAAGATACCGATCATATTTGAACTATTAACAACTAACTTACCAAACAAAATGCCATCGGCCAGATAGGAGAGCAGCAAGTCGATGCCTTTCACTCAGGGGCTCTCGAGCGGTCATAGGAGCAACCCTACGGCCGTACAGGAGAGCAGCAAATCGACGCTTTTACCCTGGGGCTTTCGAGCGGCCGTAGGGGTGACCCTACGGCCGAACAGGATAGCAGCAAATCGATGCCTTTCATTCAGAGGCTTTCGAGCGGCCGTAGGAGCAACTCTACGGCCGGACAGGAGAGCAGCAAGTCGACGCCTTTCACTTAGGGGCTCTTCCACCCTCCCTCCCACCCTTGGCCGGACTGAGGAACAACAATTCGACGCCTTCCGTCATATAATTGATTTGCTAAACTTTATATAATAAATTGAAAATATAACATTTAATAGATAATTTTTGGTACTTTCGATGCCTATAATTAATTTTTGAATTCTCATTATAAAATAGTGTATTAAAGAGTTGATTTGCGTTTTTCTAAAAAAGATGCCGATCATATTTGAACTATTAACTACTAACTTTACAAACAAAATGCTATCGGCCAGATAGGAGAGCAGCAAGTCGATGCATTTCACTCAGGGGCTCTCGAGCGGTCATAGGAGCAACCCTACGGCCGTACAGGAGAGCAGCAAATCGACGCTTTTACCCAGGGGCTTTCGAGCGGCCGTAGGGGTGACCCTACGGCCGAACAGGAAAGCAGCAAATCGATGCCTTTCATTCAGAGGCTTTCGAGCGGCCGTAGGAGCAACTCTACGGCCGGACAGGAGAGCAGCAAGTCGACGCCTTTCACCTAGGGGCTCTTCCACCCTCCCTCCCACCCTCGGCCGGACTGAGGAACAACAATTCGACGCCTTCCGTCATATAATTGATTTGCTAAACTTTATATAATAAATTGAAAATATAACATTTAATAGATGATTTTTGGTACTTTCGATGCCTATAATTAATTTTTGAATTCTCATTATAAAATAGTGTATTAAAGAGTTGATTTGCGTTTTTCTAAAAAAGATGCCGATCATATTTGAACTATTAACAACTAACTTACCAAACAAAATGCCATCGGCCAGATAGCAGAGCAGCAAGTCGATGCCTTTCACTCAGGGGCTCTCGAGCGGTCATAGGAGCAACCCTACGGCCGTACAGGAGAGCAACAAATCGACGCTTTTACCCAGGGGCTTTCGAGCGGCCGTAGGGGTGACCCTACGGCCGAACAGTAAAGCAGCAAATCGATGCCTTTCATTCAGAGGCTTTCGAGCGGCCGTAGGAGCAACTCTACGGCCGGACAGGAGAGCAGCAAATCGACGCCTTTCACCTAGGGGCTCTTCCACCCTCCCTCCCACCCTTGGCCGGACTGAGGAACAATAATTCGACGCCTTCCGTCATATAATTGATTTGCTAAACTTTATATAAGAAATTGAAAATATAACATTTAATAGATGATTTTTGGTACTTTCGATGCCTATAATTAATTTTTGAATTCTCATTATAAAATAGTGTATTAAAGAGTTGATTTGCGTTTTTCTAAAAAAGATGCCGATCATATTTGAAGTATTAACTACTAACTTTACAAACAAAATGCTATCGGCCAGATAGGAGAGCAGCAAGTCGATGCCTTTCATTCAGGGCCTCTCGAGCGGTCATAGGAGCAACCCTACGGCCGTACAGGAGAGCAGCAAATCGACGCTTTTACCCAGGGGCTTTCGAGTGGCCGTAGGGGTGACCCAACGGCCGAACAGGAAAGCAGCAAATCGATGCCTTTCATTCAGAGGCTTTCGAGCGGCCGTAGGAGCAACTCTACGGCCGGACAGGAGAGCAGCAAGTCGACGCCTTTCACCTAGGGGCTCTTCCACCCTCCCTCCCACCCTTGGCCGGACTGAGGAACAACAATTCGACGCCTTCCGTCATATAATTGATTTGCTAAACTTTATATAATAAATTGAAAATATAACATTTAATAGATGATATTTGGTACTTTCGATGCCTGTAAATAATTTTTCAATTCTCATTATGAAATAGTGTATTTGCGTTTTTCTAAAAAAGATACCGATCATATTTGAACTATTAACAACTAACTTACCAAACAAAATGCCATCGGCCAGATAGGAGAGCAGCAAGTCGATGCCTTTCACTCAGGGGCTCTCGAGCGGTCATAGGAGCAACCCTACGGCCGTACAGGAGAGCAGCAAATCGACGCTTTTACCCTGGGGCTTTCGAGCGGCCGTAGGGGTGACCCTACGGCCGAACAGGATAGCAGCAAATCGATGCCTTTCATTCAGAGGCTTTCGAGCGGCCGTAGGAGCAACTCTACGGCCGGACAGGAGAGCAGCAAGTCGACGCCTTTCACCTAGGGGCTCTTCCACCCTCCCTCCCACCCTTGGCCGGACTGAGGAACAACAATTCGACGCCTTCCGTCATATAATTGATTTGCTAAACTTTATATAATAAATTGAAAATATAACATTTAATAGATGATTTTTGGTACTTTCGATGCCTATAATTAATTTTTGAATTCTCATTATAAAATAGTGTATTAAAGAGTTGATTTGCGTTTTTCTAAAAAAGATGCCGATCATATTTGAACTATTAACAACTAACTTACCAAACAAAATGCCATCGGCCAGATAGCAGAGCAGCAAGTCGATGCCTTTCACTCAGGGGCTCTCGAGCGGTCATAGGAGCAACCCTACGGCCGTACAGGAGAGCAACAAATCGACGCTTTTACCCAGGGGCTTTCGAGCGGCCGTAGGGGTGACCCTACGGCCGAACAGGAAAGCAGCAAATCGATGCCTTTCATTCAGAGGCTTTCGAGCGGCCGTAGGAGCAACTCTACGGCCGGACAGGTGAGCAGCAAATCGACGCCTTTCACCTAGGGGCTCTTCCACCCTCCCTCCCACCCTTGGCCGGACTGAGGAACAACAATTCGACGCCTTCCGTCATATAATTGATTTGCTAAACTTTATATAATAAATTGAAAATATAACATTTAATAGATGATTTTTGGTACTTTCGATGCCTATAATTAATTTTTGAATTCTCATTATAAAATAGTGTATTAAAGAGTTGATTTGCGTTTTTCTAAAAAAGATGCCGATCATATTTGAACTATTAACTACTAACTTTACAAACAAAATGCTATCGGCCAGATAGGAGAGCAGCAAGTCGATGCATTTCACTCAGGGGCTCTCGAGCGGTCATAGGAGCAACCCTACGGCCGTACAGGAGAGCAGCAAATCGACGCTTTTACCCAGGGGCTTTCGAGCGGCCGTAGGGGTGACCCTACGGCCGAACAGGAAAGCAGCAAATCGATGCCTTTCATTCAGAGGCTTTCGAGCGGCCGTAGGAGCAACTCTACGGCCGGACAGGAGAGCAGCAAGTCGACGCCTTTCACCTAGGGGCTCTTCCACCCTCCCTCCCACCCTCGGCCGGACTGAGGAACAACAATTCGACGCCTTCCGTCATATAATTGATTTGCTAAACTTTATATAATAAATTGAAAATATAACATTTAATAGATGATTTTTGGTACTTTCGATGCCTATAATTAATTTTTGAATTCTCATTATAAAATAGTGTATTAAAGAGTTGATTTGCGTTTTTCTAAAAAAGATGCCGATCATATTTGAACTATTAACAACTAACTTACCAAACAAAATGCCATCGGCCAGATAGCAGAGCAGCAAGTCGATGCCTTTCACTCAGGGGCTCTCGAGCGGTCATAGGAGCAACCCTACGGCCGTACAGGAGAGCAACAAATCGACGCTTTTACCCAGGGGCTTTCGAGCGGCCGTAGGGGTGACCCTACGGCCGAACAGTAAAGCAGCAAATCGATGCCTTTCATTCAGAGGCTTTCGAGCGGCCGTAGGAGCAACTCTACGGCCGGACAGGAGAGCAGCAAATCGACGCCTTTCACCTAGGGGCTCTTCCACCCTCCCTCCCACCCTTGGCCGGACTGAGGAACAATAATTCGACGCCTTCCGTCATATAATTGATTTGCTAAACTTTATATAAGAAATTGAAAATATAACATTTAATAGATGATTTTTGGTACTTTCGATGCCTATAATTAATTTTTGAATTCTCATTATAAAATAGTGTATTAAAGAGTTGATTTGCGTTTTTCTAAAAAAGATGCCGATCATATTTGAAGTATTAACTACTAACTTTACAAACAAAATGCTATCGGCCAGATAGGAGAGCAGCAAGTCGATGCCTTTCATTCAGGGCCTCTCGAGCGGTCATAGGAGCAACCCTACGGCCGTACAGGAGAGCAGCAAATCGACGCTTTTACCCAGGGGCTTTCGAGTGGCCGTAGGGGTGACCCAACGGCCGAACAGGAAAGCAGCAAATCGATGCCTTTCATTCAGAGGCTTTCGAGCGGCCGTAGGAGCAACTCTACGGCCGGACAGGAGAGCAGCAAGTCGACGCCTTTCACCTAGGGGCTCTTCCACCCTCCCTCCCACCCTTGGCCGGACTGAGGAACAACAATTCGACGCCTTCCGTCATATAATTGATTTGCTAAACTTTATATAATAAATTGAAAATATAACATTTAATAGATGATATTTGGTACTTTCGATGCCTGTAAATAATTTTTCAATTCTCATTATGAAATAGTGTATTTGCGTTTTTCTAAAAAAGATACCGATCATATTTGAACTATTAACAACTAACTTACCAAACAAAATGCCATCGGCCAGATAGGAGAGCAGCAAGTCGATGCCTTTCACTCAGGGGCTCTCGAGCGGTCATAGGAGCAACCCTACGGCCGTACAGGAGAGCAGCAAATCGACGCTTTTACCCTGGGGCTTTCGAGCGGCCGTAGGGGTGACCCTACGGCCGAACAGGATAGCAGCAAATCGATGCCTTTCACTCAGAGGCTTTCGAGCGGCCGTAGGAGCAACTCTACGGCCGGACAGGAGAGCAGCAAGTCGACGCCTTTCACCTAGGGGCTCTTCCACCCTCCCTCCCACCCTTGGCCGGACTGAGGAACAACAATTCGACGCCTTCCGTCATATAATTGATTTGCTAAACTTTATATAATAAATTGAAAATATAACATTTAATAGATGATTTTTGGTACTTTCGATGCCTATAATTAATTTTTGAATTCTCATTATAAAATAGTGTATTAAAGAGTTGATTTGCGTTTTTCTAAAAAAGATGCCGATCATATTTGAACTATTAACAACTAACTTACCAAACAAAATGCCATCGGCCAGATAGCAGAGCAGCAAGTCGATGCCTTTCACTCAGGGGCTCTCGAGCGGTCATAGGAGCAACCCTACGGCCGTACAGGAGAGCAACAAATCGACGCTTTTACCCAGGGGCTTTCGAGCGGCCGTAGGGGTGACCCTACGGCCGAACAGGAAAGCAGCAAATCGATGCCTTTCATTCAGAGGCTTTCGAGCGGCCGTAGGAGCAACTCTACGGCCGGACAGGTGAGCAGCAAATCGACGCCTTTCACCTAGGGGCTCTTCCACCCTCCCTCCCACCCTTGGCCGGACTGAGGAACAACAATTCGACGCCTTCCGTCATATAATTGATTTGCTAAACTTTATATAATAAATTGAAAATATAACATTTAATAGATGATTTTTGGTACTTTCGATGCCTATAATTAATTTTTGAATTCTCATTATAAAATAGTGTATTAAAGAGTTGATTTGCGTTTTCTAAAAAAGATGCCGATCATATTTGAACTATTAACAACTAACTTACCAAACAAAATGCCATCGGCCAGATAGCAGAGCAGCAAGTCTATGCCTTTCACTCAGGGGCTCTCGAGCGGTCATAGGAGCAACCCTACGGCCGTACAGGAGAGCAACAAAGCGACGCTTTTACCCAGGGGCTTTCGAGCGGCCGTAGGGGTGACCCTACGGCCGTACAGGAGAGCAACAAATCGATGCCTTTCATTCAGAGGCTTTCGAGCGGCCGTAGGAGCAACTCTACGTCCGGACAGGAGAGCAGCAAATCGACGCCTTTCACCTAGGGGCTCTTCCACCCTCCCTTGGCCGGACTGAGGAACAATAATTCGACGCCTTCCGTCATATAATTCATTTGCTAAACTTTATATAATAAATTGAAAATATAGCATTTAATAGATGATTTTTGGTACTTTCGATGCCTATAATTAATTTTTGAATTCTCATTATAAAATAGTGTATTAAAGAGTTGATTTGCGTTTTTCTAAAAAAGATGCCGATCATATTTGAACTATTAACAACTAACTTACCAAACAAAATGCCATCGGCCAGATAGCAGAGCAGCAAGTCGATGCCTTTCACTCAGGGGCTCTCGAGCGGTCATAGGAGCAACCCTACGGCCGTACAGTAAAGCAGCAAATCGATGCCTTTCATTCAGAGGCTTTCGAGCGGCCGTAGGAGCAACTCTACGGCCGGACAGGAGAGCAGCAAATCGACGCCTTTCACCTAGGGGCTCTTCCACCCTCCCTCCCACCCTTGGCCGGACTGAGGAACAATAATTCGACGCCTTCCGTCATATAATTGATTTGCTAAACTTTATATAATAAATTGAAAATATAACATTTAATAGATGATTTTTGGTACTTTCGATGCCTATAATTAATTTTTGAATTCTCATTATAAAATAGTGTATTAAAGAGTTGATTTGCGTATTTCTAAAAAAGATGCCGATCATATTTGAAGTATTAACTACTAACTTTACAAACAAAATGCTATCGGCCAGATAGGAGAGCAGCAAGTCGATGCCTTTCATTCAGGGGCTCTCGAGCGGTCATAGGAGCAACCCTACGGCCGTACAGGAGAGCAGCAAATCGACGCTTTTACCCAGGGGCTTTCGAGTGGCCGTAGTGGCGACCCAACGGCCGAACAGGAAAGCAGCAAATCGATGCCTTTCATTCAGAGGCTTTCGAGCGGCCGTAGGAGCAACTCTACGGCCGGACAGGAGAGCAGCAAGTCGACGCCTTTCACCTAGGGGCTCTTCCACCCTCCCTTGCACCCTTGGCCGGACTGAGGAACAACAATTCGACGCCTTCCGTCATATAATTGATTTGCTAAACTTTATATAATAAATTGAAAATATAACATTTAATAGATGATATTTGGTACTTTCGATGCCTGTAAATAATTTTTCAATTCTCATTATGAAATAGTGTATTTGCGTTTTTCTAAAAAAGATACCGATCATATTTGAACTATTAACAACTAACTTACCAAACAAAATGCCATCGGCCAGATAGGAGAGCAGCAAGTCGATGCCTTTCACTCAGGGGCTCTCGAGCGGTCATAGGAGCAACCCTACGGCCGTACAGGAGAGCAGCAAGTCGACGCCTTTCACCTAGGGGCTCTTCCACCCTCCCTCCCACCCTTGGCCGGACTGAGGAACAACAATTCGACGCCTTCCGTCATATAATTGATTTGCTAAACTTTATATAATAAATTGAAAATATAACATTTAATAGATGATTTTTGGTACTTTCGATGCCTATAATTAATTTTTGAATTCTCATTATAAAATAGTGTATTAAAGAGTTGATTTGCGTTTTTCTAAAAAAGATGCCGATCATATTTGAACTATTAACAACTAACTTACCAAACAAAATGCCATCGGCCAGATAGGAGAGCAGCAAGTCGATGCCTTTCACTCAGGGGCTCTCGAGCGGTCATAGGAGCAACCCTACGGCCGTACAGGAGAGCAGCAAATCGACGCTTTTACCCTGGGGCTTTCGAGCGGCCGTAGGGGTGACCCTACGGCCGAACAGGATAGCAGCAAATCGATGCCTTTCATTCAGAGGCTTTCGAGCGGCCGTAGGAACAACTCTACGGCCGGACAGGAGAGCAGCAAGTCGACGCCTTTCACCTAGGGGCTCTTCCACCCTCCCTCCCACCCTTGGCCGGACTGAGGAACAAAATTCGACGCCTTCCGTCATATAATTGATTTGCTAAACTTTATATAATAAATTGAAAATATAACATTTAATAGATGATTTTTGGTACTTTCGATGCCTATAATTAATTTTTGAATTCTCATTATAAAATAGTGTATTAAAGAGTTGATTTGCGTTTTTCTAAAAAAGATGCCGATCATATTTGAACTATTAACAACTAACTTACCAAACAAAATGCCATCGGCCAGATAGCAGAGCAGCAAGTCGATGCCTTTCACTCAGGGGCTCTCGAGCGGTCATAGGAGCAACCCTACGGCCGTACAGGAGAGCAACAAATCGACGCTTTTACCCAGGGGCTTTCGAGCGGCCGTAGGGGTGACCCTACGGCCGAACAGTAAAGCAGCAAATCGATGCCTTTCATTCAGAGGCTTTCGAGCGGCCGTAGGAGCAACTCTACGGCCGGACAGGAGAGCAGCAAATCGACGCCTTTCACCTAGGGGCTCTTCCACCCTCCCTCCCACCCTTGGCCGGACTGAGGAACAATAATTCGACGCCTTCCGTCATATAATTGATTTGCTAAACTTTATATAAGAAATTGAAAATATAACATTTAATAGATGATTTTTGGTACTTTCGATGCCTATAATTAATTTTTGAATTCTCATTATAAAATAGTGTATTAAAGAGTTGATTTGCGTTTTTCTAAAAAAGATGCCGATCATATTTGAACTATTAACAACTAACTTACCAAACAAAATGCCATCGGCCAGATAGCAGAGCAGCAAGTCGATGCCTTTCACTCAGGGGCTCTCGAGCGGTCATAGGAGCAACCCTACGGCCGTACAGGAGAGCAACAAATCGACGCTTTTACCCAGGGGCTTTCGAGCGGCCGTAGGGGTGACCCTACGGCCGAACAGTAAAGCAGCAAATCGATGCCTTTCATTCAGAGGCTTTCGAGCGGCCGTAGGAGCAACTCTACGGCCGGACAGGAGAGCAGCAAATCGACGCCTTTCACCTAGGGGCTCTTCCACCCTCCCTCCCACCCTTGGCCGGACTGAGGAACAATAATTCGACGCCTTCCGTCATATAATTGATTTGCTAAACTTTATATAAGAAATTGAAAATATAACATTTAATAGATGATTTTTGGTACTTTCGATGCCTATAATTAATTTTTGAATTCTCATTATAAAATAGTGTATTAAAGAGTTGATTTGCGTATTTCTAAAAAAGATGCCGATCATATTTGAAGTATTAACTACTAACTTTACAAACAAAATGCTATCGGCCAGATAGGAGAGCAGCAAGTCGATGCCTTTCATTCAGGGCCTCTCGAGCGGTCATAGGAGCAACCCTACGGCCGTACAGGAGAGCAGCAAATCGACGCTTTTACCCAGGGGCTTTCGAGTGGCCGTAGGGGTGACCCAACGGCCGAACAGGAAAGCAGCAAATCGATGCCTTTCATTCAGAGGCTTTCGAGCGGCCGTAGGAGCAACTCTACGGCCGGACAGGAGAGCAGCAAGTCGACGCCTTTCACCTAGGGGCTCTTCCACCCTCCCTCCCACCCTTGGCCGGACTGAGGAACAACAATTCGACGCCTTCCGTCATATAATTGATTTGCTAAACTTTATATAATAAATTGAAAATATAACATTTAATAGATGATTTTTGGTACTTTCGATGCCTATAATTAATTTTTGAATTCTCATTATAAAATAGTGTATTAAAGAGTTGATTTGCGTTTTTCTAAAAAAGATGCCGATCATATTTGAACTATTAACAACTAACTTACCAAACAAAATGCCATCGGCCAGATAGCAGAGCAGCAAGGCGATGCCTTTCACTCAGGGGCTCTCGAGCGGTCATAGGAGCAACCCTACGGCCGTACAGGAGAGCAACAAATCGACGCTTTTACCCAGGGGCTTTCGAGCGGCCGTAGGGGTGACCCTACGGCCGAACAGGAAAGCAGCAAATCGATGCCTTTCATTCAGAGGCTTTCGAGCGGCCGTAGGAGCAACTCTACGGCCGGACAGGAGAGCAGCAAATCGACGCCTTTCACCTAGGGGCTCTTCCACCCTCCCTCCCACCCTTGGCCGGACTGAGGAACAATAATTCGACGCCTTCCGCCATATAATTGATTTGCTAAACTTTATATAATAAATTGAAAATATAACATTTAATAGATGATTTTTGGTACTTTCGATGCCTATAATTAATTTTTGAATTCTCATTATAAAATAGTGTATTAAAGAGTTGATTTGCGTTTTTCTAAAAAAGATGCCGATCATATTTGAACTATTAACAACTAACTTACCAAACAAAATGCCATCGGCCAGATAGCAGAGCAGCAAGTCGATGCCTTTCACTCAGGGGCTCTCGAGCTGTCATAGGAGCAACCCTACGGCCATACAGGAGAGCAACAAATCGACGCTTTTACCCAGGGGCTTTCGAGCGGCCGTAGGGGTAACCCTACGGCCGAACAGGAAAGCAGGAAATCGATGCCTTTCATTCAGAGGTTTTCGAGCGGCCGTAGGAGCAACTCTACGTCCGGACAGGAGAGCAGCAAATCGACGCCTTTCACCTAGGGGCTCTTCCACCCTCCCTCCCACCCTTGGCCGGACTGAGGAACAATAATTCGACGCCTTCCGTCATATAATTGATTTGCTAAACTTTATATAATAAATTGAAAATATAGCATTTAATAGATGATTTTTGGTACTTTCGATGCCTATAATTAATTTTTGAATTCTCATTATAAAATAGTGTATTAAAGAGTTGATTTGCGTTTTTCTAAAAAAGATGCCGATCATATTTGAACTATTAACAACTAACTTACCAAACAAAATGCCATCGGCCAGATAGCAGAGCAGCAAGTCGATGCCTTTCACTCAGGGGCTCTCGAGCGGTCATAGGAGCAACCCTACGGCCGTACAGTAAAGCAGCAAATCGATGCCTTTCATTCAGAGGCTTTCGAGCGGCCGTAGGAGCAACTCTACGGCCGGACAGGAGAGCAGCAAATCGACGCCTTTCACCTAGGGGCTCTTCCACCCTCCCTCCCACCCTTGGCCGGACTGAGGAACAACAATTCGACGCCTTCCGTCATATAATTGATTTGCTAAACTTTATATAATAAATTGAAAATATAACATTTAATAGATGATATTTGGTACTTTCGATGCCTGTAAATAATTTTTCAATTCTCATTATGAAATAGTGTATTTGCGTTTTTCTAAAAAAGATACCGATCATATTTGAACTATTAACAACTAACTTACCAAACAAAATGCCATCGGCCAGATAGCAGAGCAGCAAGGCGATGCCTTTCACTCAGGGGCTCTCGAGCGGTCATAGGAGCAACCCTACGGCCGTACAGGAGAGCAACAAATCGACGCTTTTACCCAGGGGCTTTCGAGCGGCCGTAGGGGTGACCCTACGGCCGAACAGGAAAGCAGCAAATCGATGCCTTTCATTCAGAGGCTTTCGAGCGGCCGTAGGAGCAACTCTACGGCCGGACAGGAGAGCAGCAAATCGACGCCTTTCACCTAGGGGCTCTTCCACCCTCCCTCCCACCCTTGGCCGGACTGAGGAACAATAATTCGACGCCTTCCGCCATATAATTGATTTGCTAAACTTTATATAATAAATTGAAAATATAACATTTAATAGATGATTTTTGGTACTTTCGATGCCTATAATTAATTTTTGAATTCTCATTATAAAATAGTGTATTAAAGAGTTGATTTGCGTTTTTCTAAAAAAGATGCCGATCATATTTGAACTATTAACAACTAACTTACCAAACAAAATGCCATCGGCCAGATAGCAGAGCAGCAAGTCGATGCCTTTCACTCAGGGGCTCTCGAGCTGTCATAGGAGCAACCCTACGGCCATACAGGAGAGCAACAAATCGACGCTTTTACCCAGGGGCTTTCGAGCGGCCGTAGGGGTAACCCTACGGCCGAACAGGAAAGCAGGAAATCGATGCCTTTCATTCAGAGGTTTTCGAGCGGCCGTAGGAGCAACTCTACGTCCGGACAGGAGAGCAGCAAATCGACGCCTTTCACCTAGGGGCTCTTCCACCCTCCCTCCCACCCTTGGCCGGACTGAGGAACAATAATTCGACGCCTTCCGTCATATAATTGATTTGCTAAACTTTATATAATAAATTGAAAATATAGCATTTAATAGATGATTTTTGGTACTTTCGATGCCTATAATTAATTTTTGAATTCTCATTATAAAATAGTGTATTAAAGAGTTGATTTGCGTTTTTCTAAAAAAGATGCCGATCATATTTGAACTATTAACAACTAACTTACCAAACAAAATGCCATCGGCCAGATAGCAGAGCAGCAAGTCGATGCCTTTCACTCAGGGGCTCTCGAGCGGTCATAGGAGCAACCCTACGGCCGTACAGTAAAGCAGCAAATCGATGCCTTTCATTCAGAGGCTTTCGAGCGGCCGTAGGAGCAACTCTACGGCCGGACAGGAGAGCAGCAAATCGACGCCTTTCACCTAGGGGCTCTTCCACCCTCCCTCCCACCCTTGGCCGGACTGAGGAACAACAATTCGACGCCTTCCGTCATATAATTGATTTGCTAAACTTTATATAATAAATTGAAAATATAACATTTAATAGATGATATTTGGTACTTTCGATGCCTGTAAATAATTTTTCAATTCTCATTATGAAATAGTGTATTTGCGTTTTTCTAAAAAAGATACCGATCATATTTGAACTATTAACAACTAACTTACCAAACAAAATGCCATCGGCCAGATAGGAGAGCAGCAAGTCGATGCCTTTCACTCAGGGGCTCTCGAGCGGTCATAGGAGCAACCCTACGGCCGTACAGGAGAGCAGCAAATCGACGCTTTTACCCTGGGGCTTTCGAGCGGCCGTAGGGGTGACCCTACGGCCGAACAGGATAGCAGCAAATCGATGCCTTTCATTCAGAGGCTTTCGAGCGGCCGTAGGAGCAACTCTACGGCCGGACAGGAGAGCAGCAAGTCGACGCCTTTCACCTAGGGGCTCTTCCACCCTCCCTCCCACCCTTGGCCGGACTGAGGAACAACAATTCGACGCCTTCCGTCATATAATTGATTTGCTAAACTTTATATAATAAATTGAAAATATAACATTTAATAGATGATTTTTGGTACTTTCGATGCCTATAATTAATTTTTGAATTCTCATTATAAAATAGTGTATTAAAGAGTTGATTTGCGTTTTTCTAAAAAAGATGCCGATCATATTTGAACTATTAACAACTAACTTACCAAACAAAATGCCATCGGCCAGATAGCAGAGCAGCAAGTCTATGCCTTTCACTCAGGGGCTCTCGAGCGGTCATAGGAGCAACCCTACGGCCGTACAGGAGAGCAACAAAGCGACGCTTTTACCCAGGGGCTTTCGAGCGGCCGTAGGGGTGACCCTACGGCCGTACAGGAGAGCAACAAATCGATGCCTTTCATTCAGAGGCTTTCGAGCGGCCGTAGGAGCAACTCTACGGCCGGACAGGAGAGCAGCAAGTCGACGCCTTTCACCTAGGGGCTCTTCCACCCTCCCTCCCACCCTTGGCCGGACTGAGGAACAACAATTCGACGCCTTCCGTCATATAATTGATTTGCTAAACTTTATATAATAAATTGAAAATATAACATTTAATAGATGATTTTTGGTACTTTCGATGCCTATAATTAATTTTTGAATTCTCATTATAAAATAGTGTATTAAAGAGTTGATTTGCGTTTTTCTAAAAAAGATGCCGATCATATTTGAACTATTAACAACTAACTTACCAAACAAAATGCCATCGGCCAGATAGCAGAGCAGCAAGGCGATGCCTTTCACTCAGGGGCTCTCGAGCGGTCATAGGAGCAACCCTACGGCCGTACAGGAGAGCAACAAATCGACGCTTTTACCCAGGGGCTTTCGAGCGGCCGTAGGGGTGACCCTACGGCCGAACAGGAAAGCAGCAAATCGATGCCTTTCATTCAGAGGCTTTCGAGCGGCCGTAGGAGCAACTCTACGGCCGGACAGGAGAGCAGCAAATCGACGCCTTTCACCTAGGGGCTCTTCCACCCTCCCTCCCACCCTTGGCCGGACTGAGGAACAATAATTCGACGCCTTCCGTCATATAATTGATTTGCTAAACTTTATATAATAAATTGAAAATATAACATTTAATAGATGATTTTTGGTACTTTCGATGCCTATAATTAATTTTTGAATTCTCATTATAAAATAGTGTATTAAAGAGTTGATTTGCGTTTTTCTAAAAAAGATGCCGATCATATTTGAACTATTAACAACTAACTTACCAAACAAAATGCCATCGGCCAGATAGCAGAGCAGCAAGTCGATGCCTTTCACTCAGGGGCTCTCGAGCTGTCATAGGAGCAACCCTACGGCCATACAGGAGAGCAACAAATCGACGCTTTTACCCAGGGGCTTTCGAGCGGCCGTAGGGGTAACCCTACGGCCGAACAGGAAAGCAGGAAATCGATGCCTTTCATTCAGAGGTTTTCGAGCGGCCGTAGGAGCAACTCTACGTCCGGACAGGAGAGCAGCAAATCGACGCCTTTCACCTAGGGGCTCTTCCACCCTCCCTCCCACCCTTGGCCGGACTGAGGAACAATAATTCGACGCCTTCCGTCATATAATTGATTTGCTAAACTTTATATAATAAATTGAAAATATAGCATTTAATAGATGATTTTTGGTACTTTCGATGCCTATAATTAATTTTTGAATTCTCATTATAAAATAGTGTATTAAAGAGTTGATTTGCGTTTTTCTAAAAAAGATGCCGATCATATTTGAACTATTAACAACTAACTTACCAAACAAAATGCCATCGGCCAGATAGCAGAGCAGCAAGTCGATGCCTTTCACTCAGGGGCTCTCGAGCGGTCATAGGAGCAACCCTACGGCCGTACAGTAAAGCAGCAAATCGATGCCTTTCATTCAGAGGCTTTCGAGCGGCCGTAGGAGCAACTCTACGGCCGGACAGGAGAGCAGCAAATCGACGCCTTTCACCTAGGGGCTCTTCCACCCTCCTTCCCACCCTTGGCCGGACTGAGGAACAATAATTCGACGCCTTCCGTCATATAATTGATTTGCTAAACTTTATATAATAAATTGAAAATATAACATTTAATAGATGATATTTGGTACTTTCGATGCCTGTAAATAATTTTTCAATTCTCATTATGAAATAGTGTATTTGCGTTTTTCTAAAAAAGATACCGATCATATTTGAACTATTAACAACTAACTTACCAAACAAAATGCCATCGGCCAGATAGGAGAGCAGCAAGTCGATGCCTTTCACTCAGGGGCTCTCGAGCGGTCATAGGAGCAACCCTACGGCCGTACAGGAGAGCAGCAAATCGACGCTTTTACCCTGGGGCTTTCGAGCGGCCGTAGGGGTGACCCTACGGCCGAACAGGATAGCAGCAAATCGATGCCTTTCATTCAGAGGCTTTCGAGCGGCCGTAGGAGCAACTCTACGGCCGGACAGGAGAGCAGCAAGTCGACGCCTTTCTCCTAGGGGCTCTTCCACCCTCCCTCCCACCCTTGGCCGGACTGAGGAACAACAATTCGACGCCTTCCGTCATATAATTGATTTGCTAAACTTTATATAATAAATTGAAAATATAACATTTAATAGATGATTTTTGGTACTTTCGATGCCTATAATTAATTTTTGAATTCTCATTATAAAATAGTGTATTAAAGAGTTGATTTGCGTTTTTCTAAAAAAGATGCCGATCATATTTGAACTATTAACAACTAACTTACCAAACAAAATGCCATCGGCCAGATAGCAGAGCAGCAAGTCGATGCCTTTCACTCAGGGGCTCTCGAGCGGTCATAGGAGCAACCCTACGGCCGTACAGGAGAGCAACAAATCGACGCTTTTACCCAGGGGCTTTCGAGCGGCCGTAGGGGTGACCCTACGGCCGAACAGGAAAGCAGCAAATCGATGCCTTTCATTCAGAGGCTTTCGAGCGGCCGTAGGAGCAACTCTACGGCCGGACAGGAGAGCAGCAAATCGACGCCTTTCACCTAGGGGCTCTTCCACCCTCCCTCCCACCCTTGGCCGGACTGAGGAACAATAATTCGACGCCTTCCGTCATATAATTGATTTGCTAAACTTTATATAATAAATTGAAAATATAACATTTAATAGATGATATTTGGTACTTTCGATGCCTGTAAATAATTTTTCAATTCTCATTATGAAATAGTGTATTTGCGTTTTTCTAAAAAAGATACCGATCATATTTGAACTATTAACAACTGACTTACCAAACAAAATGCCATCGGCCAGATAGGAGAGCAGCAAGTCGATGCCTTTCACTCAGGGGCTCTCGAGCGGTCATAGGAGCAACCCTACGGCCGTACAGGAGAGCAGCAAATCGACGCTTTTACCCTGGGGCTTTCGAGCGGCCGTAGGGGTGACCCTACGGCCGAACAGGATAGCAGCAAATCGATGCCTTTCATTCAGAGGCTTTCGAGCGGCCGTAGGAGCAACTCTACGGCCGGACAGGAGAGCAGCAAGTCGACGCCTTTCACCTAGGGGCTCTTCCACCCTCCCTCCCACCCTTGGCCGGACTGAGGAACAACAATTCGACGCCTTCCGTCATATAATTGATTTGCTAAACTTTATATAATAAATTGAAAATATAACATTTAATAGATGATTTTTGGTACTTTCGATGCCTATAATTAATTTTTGAATTCTCATTATAAAATAGTGTATTAAAGAGTTGATTTGCGTTTTTCTAAAAAAGATGCCGATCATATTTGAACTATTAACAACTAACTTACCAAACAAAATGCCATCGGCCAGATAGCAGAGCAGCAAGTCGATGCCTTTCACTCAGGGGCTCTCGAGCGGTCATAGGAGCAACCCTACGGCCGTACAGGAGAGCAACAAATCGACGCTTTTACCCAGGGGCTTTCGAGCGGCCGTAGGGGTGACCCTACGGCCGAACAGGAAAGCAGCAAATCGATGCCTTTCATTCAGAGGCTTTCGAGCGGCCGTAGGAGCAACTCTACGGCCGGACAGGTGAGCAGCAAATCGACGCCTTTCACCTAGGGGCTCTTCCACCCTCCCTCCCACCCTTGGCCGGACTGAGGAACAATAATTCGACGCCTTCCGTCATATAATTGATTTGCTAAACTTTATATAATAAATTGAAAATATAACATTTAATAGATGATTTTTGGTACTTTCGATGCCTATAATTAATTTTTGAATTCTCATTATAAAATAGTGTATTAAAGAGTTGATTTGCGTATTTCTAAAAAAGATGCCGATCATATTTGAAGCATTAACTACTAACTTTACAAACAAAATGCTATCGGCCAGATAGGAGAGCAGCAAGTCGATGCCTTTCACTCAGGGGCTCTCGAGCGGTCATAGGAGCAACCCTACGGCCGTACAGGAGAGCAGCGAATCGACGCTTTTACCCAGGGGCTTTCGAGTGGCCGTAGGGGTGACCCAACGGCCGAACAGGAAAGCAGCAAATCGATGCCTTTCATTCAGAGGCTTTCGAGCGGCCGTAGGAGCAACTCTACGGCCGGACAGGAGAGCAGCAAATCGACGCCTTTCACCTAGGGGCTCTTCCACCCTCCCTCCCACCCTTGGCCGGACTGAGGAACAACAATTCGACGCCTTCCGTCATATAATTGATTTGCTAAACTTTATATAATAAATTGAAAATATAACATTTAATAGATGATATTTGGTACTTTCGATGCCTGTAAATAATTTTTCAATTCTCATTATGAAATAGTGTATTTGCGTTTTTCTAAAAAAGATACCGATCATATTTGAACTATTAACAACTGACTTACCAAACAAAATGCCATCGGCCAGATAGGAGAGCAGCAAGTCGATGCCTTTCACTCAGGGGCTCTCGAGCGGTCATAGGAGCAACCCTACGGCCGTACAGGAGAGCAGCAAATCGACGCTTTTACCCTGGGGCTTTCGAGCGGCCGTAGGGGTGACCCTACGGCCGAACAGGATAGCAGCAAATCGATGCCTTTCATTCAGAGGCTTTCGAGCGGCCGTAGGAGCAACTCTACGGCCGGACAGGAGAGCAGCAAGTCGACGCCTTTCACCTAGGGGCTCTTCCACCCTCCCTCCCACCCTTGGCCGGACTGAGGAACAACAATTCGACGCCTTCCGTCATATAATTGATTTGCTAAACTTTATATAATAAATTGAAAATATAACATTTAATAGATGATTTTTGGTACTTTCGATGCCTATAATTAATTTTTGAATTCTCATTATAAAATAGTGTATTAAAGAGTTGATTTGCGTTTTTCTAAAAAAGATGCCGATCATATTTGAACTATTAACAACTAACTTACCAAACAAAATGCCATCGGCCAGATAGCAGAGCAGCAAGTCGATGCCTTTCACTCAGGGGCTCTCGAGCGGTCATAGGAGCAACCCTACGGCCGTACAGGAGAGCAACAAATCGACGCTTTTACCCAGGGGCTTTCGAGCGGCCGTAGGGGTGACCCTACGGCCGAACAGGAAAGCAGCAAATCGATGCCTTTCATTCAGAGGCTTTCGAGCGGCCGTAGGAGCAACTCTACGGCCGGACAGGTGAGCAGCAAATCGACGCCTTTCACCTAGGGGCTCTTCCACCCTCCCTCCCACCCTTGGCCGGACTGAGGAACAATAATTCGACGCCTTCCGTCATATAATTGATTTGCTAAACTTTATATAATAAATTGAAAATATAACATTTAATAGATGATTTTTGGTACTTTCGATGCCTATAATTAATTTTTGAATTCTCATTATAAAATAGTGTATTAAAGAGTTGATTTGCGTATTTCTAAAAAAGATGCCGATCATATTTGAAGCATTAACTACTAACTTTACAAACAAAATGCTATCGGCCAGATAGGAGAGCAGCAAGTCGATGCCTTTCACTCAGGGGCTCTCGAGCGGTCATAGGAGCAACCCTACGGCCGTACAGGAGAGCAGCGAATCGACGCTTTTACCCAGGGGCTTTCGAGTGGCCGTAGGGGTGACCCAACGGCCGAACAGGAAAGCAGCAAATCGATGCCTTTCATTCAGAGGCTTTCGAGCGGCCGTAGGAGCAACTCTACGGCCGGACAGGAGAGCAGCAAGTCGACGCCTTTCACCTAGGGGCTCTTCCACCCTCCCTCCCACCCTTGGCCGGACTGAGGAACAACAATTCGACGCCTTCCGTCATATAATTGATTTGCTAAACTTTATATAATAAATTGAAAATATAACATTTAATAGATGATATTTGGTACTTTCGATGCCTGTAAATAATTTTTCAATTCTCATTATGAAATAGTGTATTTGCGTTTTTCTAAAAAAGATACCGATCATATTTGAACTATTAACAACTGACTTACCAAACAAAATGCCATCGGCCAGATAGGAGAGCAGCAAGTCGATGCCTTTCACTCAGGGGCTCTCGAGCGGTCATAGGAGCAACCCTACGGCCGTACAGGAGAGCAGCAAATCGACGCTTTTACCCTGGGGCTTTCGAGCGGCCGTAGGGGTGACCCTACGGCCGAACAGGATAGCAGCAAATCGATGCCTTTCATTCAGAGGCTTTCGAGCGGCCGTAGGAGCAACTCTACGGCCGGACAGGAGAGCAGCAAGTCGACGCCTTTCACCTAGGGGCTCTTCCACCCTCCCTCCCACCCTTGGCCGGACTGAGGAACAACAATTCGACGCCTTCCGTCATATAATTGATTTGCTAAACTTTATATAATAAATTGAAAATATAACATTTAATAGATGATTTTTGGTACTTTCGATGCCTATAATTAATTTTTGAATTCTCATTATAAAATAGTGTATTAAAGAGTTGATTTGCGTTTTTCTAAAAAAGATGCCGATCATATTTGAACTATTAACAACTAACTTACCAAACAAAATGCCATCGGCCAGATAGCAGAGCAGCAAGTCGATGCCTTTCACTCAGGGGCTCTCGAGCGGTCATAGGAGCAACCCTACGGCCGTACAGGAGAGCAACAAATCGACGCTTTTACCCAGGGGCTTTCGAGCGGCCGTAGGGGTGACCCTACGGCCGAACAGGAAAGCAGCAAATCGATGCCTTTCATTCAGAGGCTTTCGAGCGGCCGTAGGAGCAACTCTACGGCCGGACAGGTGAGCAGCAAATCGACGCCTTTTACCTAGGGGCTCTTCCACCCTCCCTCCCACCCTTGGCCGGACTGAGGAACAATAATTCGACGCCTTCCGTCATATAATTGATTTGCTAAACTTTATATAATAAATTGAAAATATAACATTTAATAGATGATTTTTGGTACTTTCGATGCCTATAATTAATTTTTGAATTCTCATTATAAAATAGTGTATTAAAGAGTTGATTTGCGTATTTCTAAAAAAGATGCCGATCATATTTGAAGCATTAACTACTAACTTTACAAACAAAATGCTATCGGCCAGATAGGAGAGCAGCAAGTCGATGCCTTTCACTCAGGGGCTCTCGAGCGGTCATAGGAGCAACCCTACGGCCGTACAGGAGTGCAGCGAATCGACGCTTTTACCCAGGGGCTTTCGAGTGGCCGTAGGGGTGACCCAACGGCCGAACAGGAAAGCAGCAAATCGATGCCTTTCATTCAGAGGCTTTCGAGCGGCCGTAGGAGCAACTCTACGGCCGGACAGGAGAGCAGCAAGTCGACGCCTTTCACCTAGGGGCTCTTCCACCCTCCCTCCCACCCTTGGCCGGACTGAGGAACAACAATTCGACGCCTTCCGTCATATAATTGATTTGCTAAACTTTATATAATAAATTGAAAATATAACATTTAATAGATGATATTTGGTACTTTCGATGCCTGTAAATAATTTTTCAATTCTCATTATGAAATAGTGTATTTGCGTTTTTCTAAAAAAGATACCGATCATATTTGAACTATTAACAACTAACTTACCAAACAAAATGCCATCGGCCAGATAGGAGAGCAGCAAGTCGATGCCTTTCACTCAGGGGCTCTCGAGCGGTCATAGGAGCAACCCTACGGCCGTACAGGAGAGCAGCAAATCGACGCTTTTACCCTGGGGCTTTCGAGCGGCCGTAGGGGTGACCCTACGGCCGAACAGGATAGCAGCAAATCGATGCCTTTCATTCAGAGGCTTTCGAGCGGCCGTAGGAGCAACTCTACGGCCGGACAGGAGAGCAGCAAGTCGACGCCTTTCACCTAGGGGCTCTTCCACCCTCCCTCCCACCCTTGGCCGGACTGAGGAACAACAATTCGACGCCTTCCGTCATATAATTGATTTGCTAAACTTTATATAATAAATTGAAAATATAACATTTAATAGATGATTTTTGGTACTTTCGATGCCTATAATTAATTTTTGAATTCTCATTATAAAATAGTGTATTAAAGAGTTGATTTGCGTTTTTCTAAAAAAGATGCCGATCATATTTGAACTATTAACAACTAACTTACCAAACAAAATGCCATCGGCCAGATAGGAGAGCAGCAAGTCGATGCCTTTCACTCAGGGGCTCTCGAGCGGTCATAGGAGCAACCCTACGGCCGTACAGGAGAGCAGCAAATCGACGCTTTTACCCTGGGGCTTTCGAGCGGCCGTAGGGGTGACCCTACGGCCGAACAGGATAGCAGCAAATCGATGCCTTTCATTCAGAGGCTTTCGAGCGGCCGTAGGAGCAACTTTACGGCCGGACAGGAGAGCAGCAAGTCGACGCCTTTCACCTAGGGGCTCTTCCACCCTCCCTCCCACCCTTGGCCGGACTGAGGAACAACAATTCGACGCCTTCCGTCATATAATTGATTTGCTAAACTTTATATAATAAATTGAAAATATAACATTTAATAGATGATTTTTGGTACTTTCGATGCCTATAATTAATTTTTGAATTCTCATTATAAAATAGTGTATTAAAGAGTTGATTTGCGTTTTTCTAAAAAAGATGCCGATCATATTTGAACTATTAACAACTAATTTACCAAACAAAATGCCATCGGCCAGATAGCAGAGCAGCAAGTCTATGCCTTTCACTCAGGGGCTCTCGAGCGGTCATAGGAGCAACCCTACGGCCGTACAGGAGAGCAACAAAGCGACGCTTTTACCCAGGGGCTTTCGAGCGGCCGTAGGGGTGACCCTACGGCCGTACAGGAGAGCAACAAATCGATGCCTTTCATTCAGAGGCTTTCGAGCGGCCGTAGGAGCAACTCTACGGCCGGACAGGAGAGCAGCAAGTCGACGCCTTTCACCTAGGGGCTCTTCCACCCTCCCTCCCACCCTTGGCCGGACTGAGGAACAACAATTCGACGCCTTCCGTCATATAATTGATTTGCTAAACTTTATATAATAAATTGAAAATATAACATTTAATAGATGATTTTTGGTACTTTCGATGCCTATAATTAATTTTTGAATTCTCATTATAAAATAGTGTATTAAAGAGTTGATTTGCGTTTTTCTAAAAAAGATGCCGATCATATTTGAACTATTAACAACTAACTTACCAAACAAAATGCCATCGGCCAGATAGCAGAGCAGCAAGGCGATGCCTTTCACTCAGGGGCTCTCGAGCGGTCATAGGAGCAACCCTACGGCCGTACAGGAGAGCAACAAATCGACGCTTTTACCCAGGGGCTTTCGAGCGGCCGTAGGGGTGACCCTACGGCCGAACAGGAAAGCAGCAAATCGATGCCTTTCATTCAGAGGCTTTCGAGCGGCCGTAGGAGCAACTCTACGGCCGGACAGGAGAGCAGCAAGTCGACGCCTTTCACCTAGGGGCTCTTCCACCCTCCCTCCCACCCTTGGCCGGACTGAGGAACAACAATTCGACGCCTTCCGTCATATAATTGATTTGCTAAACTTTATATAATAAATTGAAAATATAACATTTAATAGATGATTTTTGGTACTTTCGATGCCTATAATTAATTTTTGAATTCTCATTATAAAATAGTGTATTAAAGAGTTGATTTGCGTTTTTCTAAAAAAGATGCCGATCATATTTGAACTATTAACAACTAACTTACCAAACAAAATGCCATCGGCCAGATAGGAGAGCAGCAAGTCGATGCCTTTCACTCAGGGGCTCTCGAGCGGTCATAGGAGCAACCCTACGGCCGTACAGGAGAGCAGCAAATCGACGCTTTTACCCTGGGGCTTTCGAGCGGCCGTAGGGGTGACCCTACGGCCGAACAGGATAGCAGCAAATCGATGCCTTTCATTCAGAGGCTTTCGAGCGGCCGTAGGAGCAACTTTACGGCCGGACAGGAGAGCAGCAAGTCGACGCCTTTCACCTAGGGGCTCTTCCACCCTCCCTCCCACCCTTGGCCGGACTGAGGAACAACAATTCGACGCCTTCCGTCATATAATTGATTTGCTAAACTTTATATAATAAATTGAAAATATAACATTTAATAGATGATTTTTGGTACTTTCGATGCCTATAATTAATTTTTGAATTCTCATTATAAAATAGTGTATTAAAGAGTTGATTTGCGTTTTTCTAAAAAAGATGCCGATCATATTTGAACTATTAACAACTAATTTACCAAACAAAATGCCATCGGCCAGATAGCAGAGCAGCAAGTCTATGCCTTTCACTCAGGGGCTCTCGAGCGGTCATAGGAGCAACCCTACGGCCGTACAGGAGAGCAACAAAGCGACGCTTTTACCCAGGGGCTTTCGAGCGGCCGTAGGGGTGACCCTACGGCCGTACAGGAGAGCAACAAATCGATGCCTTTCATTCAGAGGCTTTCGAGCGGCCGTAGGAGCAACTCTACGGCCGGACAGGAGAGCAGCAAGTCGACGCCTTTCACCTAGGGGCTCTTCCACCCTCCCTCCCACCCTTGGCCGGACTGAGGAACAACAATTCGACGCCTTCCGTCATATAATTGATTTGCTAAACTTTATATAATAAATTGAAAATATAACATTTAATAGATGATTTTTGGTACTTTCGATGCCTATAATTAATTTTTGAATTCTCATTATAAAATAGTGTATTAAAGAGTTGATTTGCGTTTTTCTAAAAAAGATGCCGATCATATTTGAACTATTAACAACTAACTTACCAAACAAAATGCCATCGGCCAGATAGCAGAGCAGCAAGGCGATGCCTTTCACTCAGGGGCTCTCGAGCGGTCATAGGAGCAACCCTACGGCCGTACAGGAGAGCAACAAATCGACGCTTTTACCCAGGGGCTTTCGAGCGGCCGTAGGGGTGACCCTACGGCCGAACAGGAAAGCAGCAAATCGATGCCTTTCATTCAGAGGCTTTCGAGCGGCCGTAGGAGCAACTCTACGGCCGGACAGGAGAGCAGCAAATCGACGCCTTTCACCTAGGGGCTCTTCCACCCTCCCTCCCACCCTTGGCCGGACTGAGGAACAATAATTCGACGCCTTCCGTCATATAATTGATTTGCTAAACTTTATATAATAAATTGAAAATATAACATTTAATAGATGATTTTTGGTACTTTCGATGCCTATAATTAATTTTTGAATTCTCATTATAAAATAGTGTATTAAAGAGTTGATTTGCGTTTTTCTAAAAAAGATGCCGATCATATTTGAACTATTAACAACTAACTTACCAAACAAAATGCCATCGGCCAGATAGCAGAGCAGCAAGTCGATGCCTTTCACTCAGGGGCTCTCGAGCTGTCATAGGAGCAACCCTACGGCCATACAGGAGAGCAACAAATCGACGCTTTTACCCAGGGGCTTTCGAGCGGCCGTAGGGGTAACCCTACGGCCGAACAGGAAAGCAGGAAATCGATGCCTTTCATTCAGAGGTTTTCGAGCGGCCGTAGGAGCAACTCTACGTCCGGACAGGAGAGCAGCAAATCGACGCCTTTCACCTAGGGGCTCTTCCACCCTCCCTCCCACCCTTGGCCGGACTGAGGAACAATAATTCGACGCCTTCCGTCATATAATTGATTTGCTAAACTTTATATAATAAATTGAAAATATAGCATTTAATAGATGATTTTTGGTACTTTCGATGCCTATAATTAATTTTTGAATTCTCATTATAAAATAGTGTATTAAAGAGTTGATTTGCGTTTTTCTAAAAAAGATGCCGATCATATTTGAACTATTAACAACTAACTTACCAAACAAAATGCCATCGGCCAGATAGCAGAGCAGCAAGTCGATGCCTTTCACTCAGGGGCTCTCGAGCGGTCATAGGAGCAACCCTACGGCCGTACAGTAAAGCAGCAAATCGATGCCTTTCATTCAGAGGCTTTCGAGCGGCCGTAGGAGCAACTCTACGGCCGGACAGGAGAGCAGCAAATCGACGCCTTTCACCTAGGGGCTCTTCCACCCTCCCTCCCACCCTTGGCCGGACTGAGGAACAATAATTCGACGCCTTCCGTCATATAATTGATTTGCTAAACTTTATATAATAAATTGAAAATATAACATTTAATAGATGATTTTTGGTACTTTCGATGCCTATAATTAATTTTTGAATTCTCATTATAAAATAGTGTATTAAAGAGTTGATTTGCGTATTTCTAAAAAAGATGCCGATCATATTTGAAGTATTAACTACTAACTTTACAAACAAAATGCTATCGGCCAGATAGGAGAGCAGCAAGTCGATGCCTTTCATTCAGGGGCTCTCGAGCGGTCATAGGAGCAACCCTACGGCCGTACAGGAGAGCAGCAAATCGACGCTTTTACCCAGGGGCTTTCGAGTGGCCGTAGTGGTGACCCAACGGCCGAACAGGAAAGCAGCAAATCGATGCCTTTCATTCAGAGGCTTTCGAGCGGCCGTAGGAGCAACTCTACGGCCGGACAGGAGAGCAGCAAGTCGACGCCTTTCACCTAGGGGCTCTTCCACCCTCCCTTGCACCCTTGGCCGGACTGAGGAACAACAATTCGACGCCTTCCGTCATAAAATTGATTTGCTAAACTTTATATAATAAATTGAAAATATAACATTTAATAGATGATATTTGGTACTTTCGATGCCTGTAAATAATTTTTCAATTCTCATTATGAAATAGTGTATTTGCGTTTTTCTAAAAAAGATACCGATCATATTTGAACTATTAACAACTAACTTACCAAACAAAATGCCATCGGCCAGATAGGAGAGCAGCAAGTCGATTCCTTTCACTCAGGGGCTCTCGAGCGGTCATAGGAGCAACCCTACGGCCGTACAGGAGAGCAGCAAATCGACGCTTTTACCCTGGGGCTTTCTAGCGGCCGTAGGGGTGACCCTACGGCCGAACAGGATAGCAGCAAATCGATGCCTTTCATTCAGAGGCTTTCGAGCGGCCGTAGGAGCAACTCTACGGCCGGACAGGAGAGCAGCAAGTCGACGCCTTTCACCTAGGGGCTCTTCCACCCTCCCTCCCACCCTTGGCCGGACTGAGGAACAACAATTCGACGCCTTCCGTCATATAATTGATTTGCTAAACTTTATATAATAAATTGAAAATATAACATTTAATAGATGATTTTTGGTACTTTCGATGCCTATAATTAATTTTTGAATTCTCATTATAAAATAGTGTATTAAAGAGTTGATTTGCGTTTTTCTAAAAAAGATGCCGATCATATTTGAACTATTAACAACTAACTTACCAAACAAAATGCCATCGGCCAGATAGCAGAGCAGCAAGTCGATGCCTTTCACTCAGGGGCTCTCGAGCGGTCATAGGAGCAACCCTACGGCCGTACAGGAGAGCAACAAATCGACGCTTTTACCCAGGGGCTTTCGAGCGGCCGTAGGGGTGACCCTACGGCCGAACAGGAAAGCAGCAAATCGATGCCTTTCATTCAGAGGCTTTCGAGCGGCCGTAGGAGCAACTCTACGGCCGGACAGGAGAGCAGCAAATCGACGCCTTTCACCTAGGGGCTCTTCCACCCTCCCTCCCACCCTTGGCCGGACTGAGGAACAATAATTCGACGCCTTCCGTCATATAATTGATTTGCTAAACTTTATATAATAAATTGAAAATATAACATTTAATAGATGATTTTTGGTACTTTCGATGCCTATAATTAATTTTTGAATTCTCATTATAAAATAGTGTATTAAAGAGTTGATTTGCGTTTTTCTAAAAAAGATGCCGATCATATTTGAACTATTAACAACTAACTTACCAAACAAAATGCCATCGGCCAGATAGCAGAGCAGCAAGTCGATGCCTTTCACTCAGGGGCTCTCGAGCGGTCATAGGAGCAACCCTACGGCCGTACAGGAGAGCAACAAATCGACGCTTTTACCCAGGGGCTTTCGAGCGGCCGTAGGGGTGACCCTACGGCCGAACAGTAAAGCAGCAAATCGATGCCTTTCATTCAGAGGCTTTCGAGCGGCCGTAGGAGCAACTCTACGGCCGGACAGGAGAGCAGCAAATCGACGCCTTTCACCTAGGGGCTCTTCCACCCTCCCTCCCACCCTTGGCCGGACTGAGGAACAACAATTCGACGCCTTCCGTCATATAATTGATTTGCTAAACTTTATATAATAAATTGAAAATATAACATTTAATAGATGATATTTGGTACTTTCGATGCCTGTAAATAATTTTTCAATTCTCATTATGAAATAGTGTATTTGTGTTTTTCTAAAAAAGATACCGATCATATTTGAACTATTAACAACTAACTTACCAAACAAAATGCCATCGGCCAGATAGGAGAGCAGCAAGTCGATGCCTTTCACTCAGGGGCTCTCGAGCGGTCATAGGAGCAACCCTACGGCCGTACAGGAGAGCAGCAAATCGACGCTTTTACCCTGGGGCTTTCGAGCGGCCGTAGGGGTGACCCTACGGCCGAACAGGATAGCAGCAAATCGATGCCTTTCATTCAGAGGCTTTCGAGCGGCCGTAGGAGCAACTCTACGGCCGGACAGGAGAGCAGCAAGTCGACGCCTTTCACCTAGGGGCTCTTCCACCCTCCCTCCCACCCTTGGCCGGACTGAGGAACAACAATTCGACGCCTTCCGTCATATAATTGATTTGCTAAACTTTATATAATAAATTGAAAATATAACATTTAATAGATGATTTTTGGTACTTTCGATGCCTATAATTAATTTTTGAATTCTCATTATAAAATAGTGTATTAAAGAGTTGATTTGCGTTTTTCTAAAAAAGATGCCGATCATATTTGAACTATTAACAACTAACTTACCAAACAAAATGCCATCGGCCAGATAGCAGAGCAGCAAGTCGATGCCTTTCACTCAGGGGCTCTCGAGCGGTCATAGGAGCAACCCTACGGCCGTACAGGAGAGCAACAAATCGACGCTTTTACCCAGGGGCTTTCGAGCGGCCGTAGGGGTGACCCTACGGCCGAACAGGAAAGCAGCAAATCGATGCCTTTCATTCAGAGGCTTTCGAGCGGCCGTAGGAGCAACTCTACGGCCGGACAGGAGAGCAGCAAATCGACGCCTTTCACCTAGGGGCTCTTCCACCCTCCCTCCCACCCTTGGCCGGACTGAGGAACAATAATTCGACGCCTTCCGTCATATAATTGATTTGCTAAACTTTATATAATAAATTGAAAATATAACATTTAATAGATGATTTTTGGTACTTTCGATGCCTATAATTAATTTTTGAATTCTCATTATAAAATAGTGTATTAAAGAGTTGATTTGCGTTTTTCTAAAAAAGATGCCGATCATATTTGAACTATTAACAACTAACTTACCAAACAAAATGCCATCGGCCAGATAGCAGAGCAGCAAGTCGATGCCTTTCACTCAGGGGCTCTCGAGCGGTCATAGGAGCAACCCTACGGCCGTACAGGAGAGCAACAAATCGACGCTTTTACCCAGGGGCTTTCGAGCGGCCGTAGGGGTGACCCTACGGCCGAACAGTAAAGCAGCAAATCGATGCCTTTCATTCAGAGGCTTTCGAGCGGCCGTAGGAGCAACTCTACGGCCGGACAGGAGAGCAGCAAATCGACGCCTTTCACCTAGGGGCTCTTCCACCCTCCCTCCCACCCTTGGCCGGACTGAGGAACAACAATTCGACGCCTTCCGTCATATAATTGATTTGCTAAACTTTATATAATAAATTGAAAATATAACATTTAATAGATGATATTTGGTACTTTCGATGCCTGTAAATAATTTTTCAATTCTCATTATGAAATAGTGTATTTGTGTTTTTCTAAAAAAGATACCGATCATATTTGAACTATTAACAACTAACTTACCAAACAAAATGCCATCGGCCAGATAGGAGAGCAGCAAGTCGATGCCTTTCACTCAGGGGCTCTCGAGCGGTCATAGGAGCAACCCTACGGCCGTACAGGAGAGCAGCAAATCGACGCTTTTACCCTGGGGCTTTCGAGCGGCCGTAGGGGTGACCCTACGGCCGAACAGGATAGCAGCAAATCGATGCCTTTCATTCAGAGGCTTTCGAGCGGCCGTAGGAGCAACTCTACGGCCGGACAGGAGAGCAGCAAGTCGACGCCTTTCACCTAGGGGCTCTTCCACCCTCCCTCCCACCCTTGGCCGGACTGAGGAACAACAATTCGACGCCTTCCGTCATATAACTGATTTGCTAAACTTTATATAATAAATTGAAAATATAACATTTAATAGATGATTTTTGGTACTTTCGATGCCTATAATTAATTTTTGAATTCTCATTATAAAATAGTGTATTAAAGAGTTGATTTGCGTTTTTCTAAAAAAGATGCCGATCATATTTGAACTATTAACAACTAACTTACCAAACAAAATGCCATCGGCCAGATAGCAGAGCAGCAAGTCGATGCCTTTCACTCAGGGGCTCTCGAGCGGTCATAGGAGCAACCCTACGGCCGTACAGGAGAGCAACAAATCGACGCTTTTACCCAGGGGCTTTCGAGCGGCCGTAGGGGTGACCCTACGGCCGAACAGGAAAGCAGCAAATCGATGCCTTTCATTCAGAGGCTTTCGAGCGGCCGTAGGAGCAACTCTACGGCCGGACAGGAGAGCAGCAAATCGACGCCTTTCACCTAGGGGCTCTTCCACCCTCCCTCCCACCCTTGGCCGGACTGAGGAACAATAATTCGACGCCTTCCGTCATATAATTGATTTGCTAAACTTTATATAATAAATTGAAAATATAACATTTAATAGATGATTTTTGGTACTTTCGATGCCTATAATTAATTTTTGAATTCTCATTATAAAATAGTGTATTAAAGAGTTGATTTGCGTTTTTCTAAAAAAGATGCCGATCATATTTGAACTATTAACAACTAACTTACCAAACAAAATGCCATCGGCCAGATAGCAGAGCAGCAAGTCGATGCCTTTCACTCAGGGGCTCTCGAGCGGTCATAGGAGCAACCCTACGGCCGTACAGGAGAGCAACAAATCGACGCTTTTACCCAGGTGCTTTCGAGCGGCCGTAGGGGTGACCCTACGGCCGAACAGGAAAGCAGCAAATCGATGCCTTTCATTCAGAGGCTTTCGAGCGGCCGTAGGAGCAACTCTACGGCCGGACAGGAGAGCAGCAAATCGACGACTTTCACCTAGGGGCTCTTCCACCCTCCCTCCCACCCTTGGCCGGACTGAGGAACAATAATTCGACGCCTTCCGTCATATAATTGATTTGCTAAACTTTATATAATAAATTGAAAATATAACATTTAATAGATGATTTTTGGTACTTTCGATGCCTATAATTAATTTTTGAATTCTCATTATAAAATAGTGTATTAAAGAGTTGATTTGCGTATTTCTAAAAAAGATGCCGATCATATTTGAAGTATTAACTACTAACTTTACAAACAAAATGCTATCGGCCAGATAGGAGAGCAGCAAGTCGATGCCTTTCACTCAGGGGCTCTCGAGCGGTCATAGGAGCAACCCTACGGCCGTACAGGAGAGCAGCAAATCGACGCTTTTACCCAGGGGCTTTCGAGTGGCCGTAGGGGTGACCCAACGGCCGAACAGGAAAGCAGCAAATCGATGCCTTTCATTCAGAGGCTTTCGAGCGGCCGTAGGAGCAACTCTACGGCCGGACAGGAGAGCAGCAAGTCGACGCCTTTCACCTAGGGGCTCTTCCACCCTCCCTCCCACCCTTGGCCGGACTGAGGAACAACAATTCGACGCCTTCCGTCATATAATTGATTTGCTAAACTTTATATAATAAATTGAAAATATAACATTTAATAGATGATATTTGGTACTTTCGATGCCTGTAAATAATTTTTCAATTCTCATTATGAAATAGTGTATTTGCGTTTTTTTAAAAAAGATACCGATCATATTTGAACTATTAACAACTAACTTACCAAACAAAATGCCATCGGCCAGATAGGAGAGCAGCAAGTCGATGCCTTTCACTCAGGGGCTCTCGAGCGGTCATAGGAGCAACCCTACGGCCGTACAGGAGAGCAGCAAATCGACGCTTTTACCCTGGGGCTTTCGAGCGGCCGTAGGGGTGACCCTACGGCCGAACAGGATAGCAGCAAATCGATGCCTTTCATTCAGAGGCTTTCGAGCGGCCGTAGGAGCAACTCTACGGCCGGACAGGAGAGCAGCAAGTCGACGCCTTTCACCTAGGGGCTCTTCCACCCTCCCTCCCACCCTTGGCCGGACTGAGGAACAACAATTCGACGCCTTCCGTCATATAATTGATTTGCTAAACTTTATATAATAAATTGAAAATATAACATTTAATAGATGATATTTGGTACTTTCGATGCCTGTAAATAATTTTTCAATTCTCATTATGAAATAGTGTATTTGCGTTTTTCTAAAAAAGATACCGATCATATTTGAACTATTAACAACTAACTTACCAAACAAAATGCCATCGGCCAGATAGGAGATCATCAAGTCGATGCCTTTCACTCAGGGGCTCTCGAGCGGTCATAGGAGCAACCCTACGGCCGTACAGGAGAGCAGCAAATCGACGCTTTTACCCTGGGGCTTTCGAGCGGCCGTAGGGGTGACCCTACGGCCGAACAGGATAGCAGCAAATCGATGCCTTTCATTCAGAGGCTTTCGAGCGGCCGTAGGAGCAACTCTACGGCCGGACAAGAGAGCAGCAAGTCGACGCCTTTCACCTAGGGGCTCTTCCACCCTCCCTCCCACCCTTGGCCGGACTGAGGAACAACAATTCGACGCCTTCCGTCATATAATTGATTTGCTAAACTTTATATAATAAATTGAAAATATAACATTTAATAGATGATTTTTGGTACTTTCGATGCCTATAATTAATTTTTGAATTCTCATTATAAAATAGTGTATTAAAGAGTTGATTTGCGTATTTCTAAAAAAGATACCGATCATATTTGAACTATTAACTACTAACTTTACAAACAAAATGCTATCGGCCAGATAGGAGAGCAGCAAGTCGATGCATTTCACTCAGGGGCTCTCGAGCGGTCATAGGAGCAACCGTACGGCCGTACAGGAGAGCAGCAAATCGACGCTTTTACCCAGGGGCTTTCGAGCGGCCGTAGGGGTGACCCTACGGCCGAACAGGAAAGCAGCAAATCGATGCCTTTCATTCAGAGGCTTTCGAGCGGCCGTAGGAGCAACTCTACGGCCGGACAGGAGAGCAGCAAGTCGACGCCTTTCACCTAGGGGCTCTTCCACCCTCCCTCCCACCCTCGGCCGGACTGAGGAACAACAATTCGACGCCTTCCGTCATATAATTGATTTGCTAAACTTTATATAATAAATTGAAAATATAACATTTAATAGATGATTTTTGGTACTTTCGATGCCTATAATTAATTTTTGAATTCTCATTATAAAATAGTGTATTAAAGAGTTGATTTGCGTTTTTCTAAAAAAGATGCCGATCATATTTGAACTATTAACAACTAACTTACCAAACAAAATGCCATCGGCCAGATAGCAGAGCAGCAAGTCGATGCCTTTCACTCAGGGGCTCTCGAGCGGTCATAGGAGAAAACCTACGGCCGTACAGGAGAGCAACAAATCGACGCTTTTACCCAGGGGCTTTCGAGCGGCCGTAGGGGTGACCCTACGGCCGAACAGGAAAGCAGCAAATCGATGCCTTTCATTCAGAGGCTTTCGAGCGGCCGTAGGAGCAACTCTACGGCCGGACAGGAGAGCAGCAAATCGACGCCTTTCACCTAGGGGCTCTTCCACCCTCCCTCCCACCCTTGGCCGGACTGAGGAACAATAATTCGACGCCTTCCGTCATATAATTGATTTGCTAAACTTTATATAATAAATTGAAAATATAACATTTAATAGATGATTTTTGGTACTTTCGATGCCTATAATTAATTTTTAAATTCTCATTATAAAATAGTGTATTAAAGAGTTGATTTGCGTATTTCTAAAAAAGATGCCGATCATATTTGAAGTATTAACTACTAACTTTACAAACAAAATGCTATCGGCCAGATAGGAGAGCAGCAAGTCGATGCCTTTCACTCAGGGGCTCTCGAGCGGTCATAGGAGCAACCCTACGGCCGTACAGGAGAGCAGCAAATCGACGCTTTTACCCAGGGGCTTTCGAGTGGCCGTAGGGGTGACCCAACGGCCGAACAGGAAAGCAGCAAATCGATGCCTTTCATTCAGAGGCTTTCGAGCGGCCGTAGGAGCAACTCTACGGCCGGACAGGAGAGCAGCAAGTCGACGCCTTTCACCTAGGGGCTCTTCCACCCTCCCTCCCACCCTTGGCCGGACTGAGGAACAACAATTCGACGCCCTCCGTCATATAATTGATTTGCTAAACTTTATATAATAAATTGAAAATATAACATTTAATAGATGATATTTGGTACTTTCGATGCCTGTAAATAATTTTTCAATTCTCATTACGAAATATTGTATTTGCGTTTTTCTAAAAAAGATACCGATCATATTTGAACTATTAACAACTAACTTAAAAAACAAAATGCCATCGGCCAGATAGGAGAGCAGCAAGTCGATGCCTTTCACTCAGGGGCTCTCGAGCGGTCATAGGAGCAACCCTACGGCCGTACAGGAGAGCAGCAAATCGACGCTTTTACCCTGGGGCTTTCGAGCGGCCGTAGGGGTGACCCTACGGCCGAACAGGATAGCAGCAAATCGATGCCTTTCATTCAGAGGCTTTCGAGCGGCCGTAGGAGCAACTCTACGGCCGGACAGGAGAGCAGCAAATCGACGACTTTCACCTAGGGGCTCTTCCACCCTCCCTCCCACCCTTGGCCGGACTGAGGAACAATAATTCGACGCCTTCCGTCATATAATTGATTTGCTAAACTTTATATAATAAATTGAAAATATAACATTTAATAGATGATTTTTGGTACTTTCGATGCCTATAATTAATTTTTGAATTCTCATTATAAAATAGTGTATTAAAGAGTTGATTTGCGTATTTCTAAAAAAGATGCCGATCATATTTGAAGTATTAACTACTAACTTTACAAACAAAATGCTATCGGCCAGATAGGAGAGCAGCAAGTCGATGCCTTTCACTCAGGGGCTCTCGAGCGGTCATAGGAGCAACCCTACGGCCGTACAGGAGAGCAGCAAATCGACGCTTTTACCCAGGGGCTTTCGAGTGGCCGTAGGGGTGACCCAACGGCCGAACAGGAAAGCAGCAAATCGATGCCTTTCATTCAGAGGCTTTCGAGCGGCCGTAGGAGCAACTCTACGGCCGGACAGGAGAGCAGCAAGTCGACGCCTTTCACCTAGGGGCTCTTCCACCCTCCCTCCCACCCTTGGCCGGACTGAGGAACAACAATTCGACGCCTTCCGTCATATAATTGATTTGCTAAACTTTATATAATAAATTGAAAATATAACATTTAATAGATGATATTTGGTACTTTCGATGCCTGTAAATAATTTTTCAATTCTCATTATGAAATAGTGTATTTGCGTTTTTTTAAAAAAGATACCGATCATATTTGAACTATTAACAACTAACTTACCAAACAAAATGCCATCGGCCAGATAGGAGAGCAGCAAGTCGATGCCTTTCACTCAGGGGCTCTCGAGCGGTCATAGGAGCAACCCTACGGCCGTACAGGAGAGCAGCAAATCGACGCTTTTACCCTGGGGCTTTCGAGCGGCCGTAGGGGTGACCCTACGGCCGAACAGGATAGCAGCAAATCGATGCCTTTCATTCAGAGGCTTTCGAGCGGCCGTAGGAGCAACTCTACGGCCGGACAGGAGAGCAGCAAGTCGACGCCTTTCACCTAGGGGCTCTTCCACCCTCCCTCCCACCCTTGGCCGGACTGAGGAACAACAATTCGACGCCTTCCGTCATATAATTGATTTGCTAAACTTTATATAATAAATTGAAAATATAACATTTAATAGATGATATTTGGTACTTTCGATGCCTGTAAATAATTTTTCAATTCTCATTATGAAATAGTGTATTTGCGTTTTTCTAAAAAAGATACCGATCATATTTGAACTATTAACAACTAACTTACCAAACAAAATGCCATCGGCCAGATAGGAGATCATCAAGTCGATGCCTTTCACTCAGGGGCTCTCGAGCGGTCATAGGAGCAACCCTACGGCCGTACAGGAGAGCAGCAAATCGACGCTTTTACCCTGGGGCTTTCGAGCGGCCGTAGGGGTGACCCTACGGCCGAACAGGATAGCAGCAAATCGATGCCTTTCATTCAGAGGCTTTCGAGCGGCCGTAGGAGCAACTCTACGGCCGGACAAGAGAGCAGCAAGTCGACGCCTTTCACCTAGGGGCTCTTCCACCCTCCCTCCCACCCTTGGCCGGACTGAGGAACAACAATTCGACGCCTTCCGTCATATAATTGATTTGCTAAACTTTATATAATAAATTGAAAATATAACATTTAATAGATGATTTTTGGTACTTTCGATGCCTATAATTAATTTTTGAATTCTCATTATAAAATAGTGTATTAAAGAGTTGATTTGCGTATTTCTAAAAAAGATACCGATCATATTTGAACTATTAACTACTAACTTTACAAACAAAATGCTATCGGCCAGATAGGAGAGCAGCAAGTCGATGCATTTCACTCAGGGGCTCTCGAGCGGTCATAGGAGCAACCGTACGGCCGTACAGGAGAGCAGCAAATCGACGCTTTTACCCAGGGGCTTTCGAGCGGCCGTAGGGGTGACCCTACGGCCGAACAGGAAAGCAGCAAATCGATGCCTTTCATTCAGAGGCTTTCGAGCGGCCGTAGGAGCAACTCTACGGCCGGACAGGAGAGCAGCAAGTCGACGCCTTTCACCTAGGGGCTCTTCCACCCTCCCTCCCACCCTCGGCCGGACTGAGGAACAACAATTCGACGCCTTCCGTCATATAATTGATTTGCTAAACTTTATATAATAAATTGAAAATATAACATTTAATAGATGATTTTTGGTACTTTCGATGCCTATAATTAATTTTTGAATTCTCATTATAAAATAGTGTATTAAAGAGTTGATTTGCGTTTTTCTAAAAAAGATGCCGATCATATTTGAACTATTAACAACTAACTTACCAAACAAAATGCCATCGGCCAGATAGCAGAGCAGCAAGTCGATGCCTTTCACTCAGGGGCTCTCGAGCGGTCATAGGAGAAAACCTACGGCCGTACAGGAGAGCAACAAATCGACGCTTTTACCCAGGGGCTTTCGAGCGGCCGTAGGGGTGACCCTACGGCCGAACAGGAAAGCAGCAAATCGATGCCTTTCATTCAGAGGCTTTCGAGCGGCCGTAGGAGCAACTCTACGGCCGGACAGGAGAGCAGCAAATCGACGCCTTTCACCTAGGGGCTCTTCCACCCTCCCTCCCACCCTTGGCCGGACTGAGGAACAATAATTCGACGCCTTCCGTCATATAATTGATTTGCTAAACTTTATATAATAAATTGAAAATATAACATTTAATAGATGATTTTTGGTACTTTCGATGCCTATAATTAATTTTTGAATTCTCATTATAAAATAGTGTATTAAAGAGTTGATTTGCGTATTTCTATAAAAGATGCCGATCATATTTGAAGTATTAACTACTAACTTTACAAACAAAATGCTATCGGCCAGATAGGAGAGCAGCAAGTCGATGCCTTTCACTCAGGGGCTCTCGAGCGGTCATAGGAGCAACCCTACGGCCGTACAGGAGAGCAGCAAATCGACGCTTTTACCCAGGGGCTTTCGAGTGGCCGTAGGGGTGACCCAACGGCCGAACAGGAAAGCAGCAAATCGATGCCTTTCATTCAGAGGCTTTCGAGCGGCCGTAGGAGCAACTCTACGGCCGGACAGGAGAGCAGCAAGTCGACGCCTTTCACCTAGGGGCTCTTCCACCCTCCCTCCCACCCTTGGCCGGACTGAGGAACAACAATTCGACGCCCTCCGTCATATAATTGATTTGCTAAACTTTATATAATAAATTGAAAATATAACATTTAATAGATGATATTTGGTACTTTCGATGCCTGTAAATAATTTTTCAATTCTCATTACGAAATATTGTATTTGCGTTTTTCTAAAAAAGATACCGATCATATTTGAACTATTAACAACTAACTTAAAAAACAAAATGCCATCGGCCAGATAGGAGAGCAGCAAGTCGATGCCTTTCACTCAGGGGCTCTCGAGCGGTCATAGGAGCAACCCTACGGCCGTACAGGAGAGCAGCAAATCGACGCTTTTACCCTGGGGCTTTCGAGCGGCCGTAGGGGTGACCCTACGGCCGAACAGGAAAGCAGCAAATCGATGCCTTTCATTCAGAGGCTTTCGAGCGGCCGTAGGAGCAACTCTACGGCCGGACAGGAGAGCAGCAAATCGACGCCTTTCACCTAGGGGCTCTTCCACCCTCCCTCCCACCCTTGGCCGGACTGAGGAACAATAATTCGACGCCTTCCGCCATATAATTGATTTGCTAAACTTTATATAATAAATTGAAAATATAACATTTAATAGATGATTTTTGGTACTTTCGATGCCTATAATTAATTTTTGAATTCTCATTATAAAATAGTGTATTAAAGAGTTGATTTGCGTTTTTCTAAAAAAGATGCCGATCATATTTGAACTATTAACAACTAACTTACCAAACAAAATGCCATCGGCCAGATAGCAGAGCAGCAAGTCGATGCCTTTCACTCAGGGGCTCTCGAGCTGTCATAGGAGCAACCCTACGGCCATACAGGAGAGCAACAAATCGACGCTTTTACCCAGGGGCTTTCGAGCGGCCGTAGGGGTAACCCTACGGCCGAACAGGAAAGCAGGAAATCGATGCCTTTCATTCAGAGGTTTTCGAGCGGCCGTAGGAGCAACTCTACGTCCGGACAGGAGAGCAGCAAATCGACGCCTTTCACCTAGGGGCTCTTCCACCCTCCCTCCCACCCTTGGCCGGACTGAGGAACAATAATTCGACGCCTTCCGTCATATAATTGATTTGCTAAACTTTATATAATAAATTGAAAATATAGCATTTAATAGATGATTTTTGGTACTTTCGATGCCTATAATTAATTTTTGAATTCTCATTATAAAATAGTGTATTAAAGAGTTGATTTGCGTTTTTCTAAAAAAGATGCCGATCATATTTGAACTATTAACAACTAACTTACCAAACAAAATGCCATCGGCCAGATAGCAGAGCAGCAAGTCGATGCCTTTCACTCAGGGGCTCTCGAGCGGTCATAGGAGCAACCCTACGGCCGTACAGTAAAGCAGCAAATCGATGCCTTTCATTCAGAGGCTTTCGAGCGGCCGTAGGAGCAACTCTACGGCCGGACAGGAGAGCAGCAAATCGACGCCTTTCACCTAGGGGCTCTTCCACCCTCCCTCCCACCCTTGGCCGGACTGAGGAACAACAATTCGACGCCTTCCGTCATATAATTGATTTGCTAAACTTTATATAATAAATTGAAAATATAACATTTAATAGATGATATTTGGTACTTTCGATGCCTGTAAATAATTTTTCAATTCTCATTATGAAATAGTGTATTTGCGTTTTTCTAAAAAAGATACCGATCATATTTGAACTATTAACAACTAACTTACCAAACAAAATGCCATCGGCCAGATAGGAGAGCAGCAAGTCGATGCCTTTCACTCAGGGGCTCTCGAGCGGTCATAGGAGCAACCCTACGGCCGTACAGGAGAGCAGCAAATCGACGCTTTTACCCTGGGGCTTTCGAGCGGCCGTAGGGGTGACCCTACGGCCGAACAGGATAGCAGCAAATCGATGCCTTTCATTCAGAGGCTTTCGAGCGGCCGTAGGAGCAACTCTACGGCCGGACAGGAGAGCAGCAAGTCGACGCCTTTCACCTAGGGGCTCTTCCACCCTCCCTCCCACCCTTGGCCGGACTGAGGAACAACAATTCGACGCCTTCCGTCATATAATTGATTTGCTAAACTTTATATAATAAATTGAAAATATAACATTTAATAGATGATTTTTGGTACTTTCGATGCCTATAATTAATTTTTGAATTCTCATTATAAAATAGTGTATTAAAGAGTTGATTTGCGTTTTTCTAAAAAAGATGCCGATCATATTTGAACTATTAACAACTAACTTACCAAACAAAATGCCATCGGCCAGATAGCAGAGCAGCAAGTCGATGCCTTTCACTCAGGGGCTCTCGAGCGGTCATAGGAGCAACCCTACGGCCGTACAGGAGAGCAACAAATCGACGCTTTTACCCTGGGGCTTTCGAGCGGCCGTAGGGGTGACCCTACGGCCGAACAGGAAAGCAGCAAATCGATGCCTTTCATTCAGAGGCTTTCGAGCGGCCGTAGGAGCAACTCTACGGCCGGACAGGAGAGCAGCAAATCGACGCCTTTCACCTAGGGGCTCTTCCACCCTCCCTCCCACCCTTGGCCGGACTGAGGAACAACAATTCGACGCCCTCCGTCATATAATTGATTTGCTAAACTTTATATAATAAATTGAAAATATAACATTTAATAGATGATATTTGGTACTTTCGATGCCTGTAAATAATTTTTCAATTCTCATTACGAAATATTGTATTTGCGTTTTTCTAAAAAAGATACCGATCATATTTGAACTATTAACAACTAACTTAAAAAACAAAATGCCATCGGCCAGATAGGAGAGCAGCAAGTCGATGCCTTTCACTCAGGGGCTCTCGAGCGGTCATAGGAGCAACCCTACGGCCGTACAGGAGAGCAGCAAATCGACGCTTTTACCCTGGGGCTTTCGAGCGGCCGTAGGGGTGACCCTACGGCCGAACAGGAAAGCAGCAAATCGATGCCTTTCATTCAGAGGCTTTCGAGCGGCCGTAGGAGCAACTCTACGGCCGGACAGGAGAGCAGCAAATCGACGCCTTTCACCTAGGGGCTCTTCCACCCTCCCTCCCACCCTTGGCCGGACTGAGGAACAATAATTCGACGCCTTCCGCCATATAATTGATTTGCTAAACTTTATATAATAAATTGAAAATATAACATTTAATAGATGATTTTTGGTACTTTCGATGCCTATAATTAATTTTTGAATTCTCATTATAAAATAGTGTATTAAAGAGTTGATTTGCGTTTTTCTAAAAAAGATGCCGATCATATTTGAACTATTAACAACTAACTTACCAAACAAAATGCCATCGGCCAGATAGCAGAGCAGCAAGTCGATGCCTTTCACTCAGGGGCTCTCGAGCTGTCATAGGAGCAACCCTACGGCCATACAGGAGAGCAACAAATCGACGCTTTTACCCAGGGGCTTTCGAGCGGCCGTAGGGGTAACCCTACGGCCGAACAGGAAAGCAGGAAATCGATGCCTTTCATTCAGAGGTTTTCGAGCGGCCGTAGGAGCAACTCTACGTCCGGACAGGAGAGCAGCAAATCGACGCCTTTCACCTAGGGGCTCTTCCACCCTCCCTCCCACCCTTGGCCGGACTGAGGAACAATAATTCGACGCCTTCCGTCATATAATTGATTTGCTAAACTTTATATAATAAATTGAAAATATAGCATTTAATAGATGATTTTTGGTACTTTCGATGCCTATAATTAATTTTTGAATTCTCATTATAAAATAGTGTATTAAAGAGTTGATCTGCGTTTTTCTAAAAAAGATGCCGATCATATTTGAACTATTAACAACTAACTTACCAAACAAAATGCCATCGGCCAGATAGCAGAGCAGCAAGTCGATGCCTTTCACTCAGGGGCTCTCGAGCGGTCATAGGAGCAACCCTACGGCCGTACAGTAAAGCAGCAAATCGATGCCTTTCATTCAGAGGCTTTCGAGCGGCCGTAGGAGCAACTCTACGGCCGGACAGGAGAGCAGCAAATCGACGCCTTTCACCTAGGGGCTCTTCCACCCTCCCTCCCACCCTTGGCCGGACTGAGGAACAACAATTCGACGCCTTCCGTCATATAATTGATTTGCTAAACTTTATATAATAAATTGAAAATATAACATTTAATAGATGATATTTGGTACTTTCGATGCCTGTAAATAATTTTTCAATTCTCATTATGAAATAGTGTATTTGCGTTTTTCTAAAAAAGATACCGATCATATTTGAACTATTAACAACTAACTTACCAAACAAAATGCCATCGGCCAGATAGGAGAGCAGCAAGTCGATGCCTTTCACTCAGGGGCTCTCGAGCGGTCATAGGAGCAACCCTACGGCCGTACAGGAGAGCAGCAAATCGACGCTTTTACCCTGGGGCTTTCGAGCGGCCGTAGGGGTGACCCTACGGCCGAACAGGATAGCAGCAAATCGATGCCTTTCATTCAGAGGCTTTCGAGCGGCCGTAGGAGCAACTCTACGGCCGGACAGGAGAGCAGCAAGTCGACGCCTTTCACCTAGGGGCTCTTCCACCCTCCCTCCCACCCTTGGCCGGACTGAGGAACAACAATTCGACGCCTTCCGTCATATAATTGATTTGCTAAACTTTATATAATAAATTGAAAATATAACATTTAATAGATGATTTTTGGTACTTTCGATGCCTATAATTAATTTTTGAATTCTCATTATAAAATAGTGTATTAAAGAGTTGATTTGCGTTTTTCTAAAAAAGATGCCGATCATATTTGAACTATTAACAACTAACTTACCAAACAAAATGCCATCGGCCAGATAGCAGAGCAGCAAGTCGATGCCTTTCACTCAGGGGCTCTCGAGCGGTCATAGGAGCAACCCTACGGCCGTACAGGAGAGCAACAAATCGACGCTTTTACCCTGGGGCTTTCGAGCGGCCGTAGGGGTGACCCTACGGCCGAACAGGAAAGCAGCAAATCGATGCCTTTCATTCAGAGGCTTTCGAGCGGCCGTAGGAGCAACTCTACGGCCGGACAGGAGAGCAGCAAATCGACGCCTTTCACCTAGGGGCTCTTCCACCCTCCCTCCCACCCTTGGCCGGACTGAGGAACAAAATTCGACGCCTTCCGTCATATAATTGATTTGCTAAACTTTATATAATAAATTGAAAATATAACATTTAATAGATGATTTTTGGTACTTTCGATGCCTATAATTAATTTTTGAATTCTCATTATAAAATAGTGTATTAAAGAGTTGATTTGCGTTTTTCTAAAAAAGATGCCGATCATATTTGAACTATTAACAACTAACTTACCAAACAAAATGCCATCGGCCAGATAGCAGAGCAGCAAGTCTATGCCTTTCACTCAGGGGCTCTCGAGCGGTCATAGGAGCAACCCTACGGCCGTACAGGAGAGCAACAAAGCGACGCTTTTACCCAGGGGCTTTCGAGCGGCCGTAGGGGTGACCCTACGGCCGTACAGGAGAGCAACAAATCGATGCCTTTCATTCAGAGGCTTTCGAGCGGCCGTAGGAGCAACTCTACGGCCGGACAGGAGAGCAGCAAGTCGACGCCTTTCACCTAGGGGCTCTTCCACCCTCCCTCCCACCCTTGGCCGGACTGAGGAACAACAATTCGACGCCTTCCGTCATATAATTGATTTGCTAAACTTTATATAATAAATTGAAAATATAACATTTAATAGATGATTTTTGGTACTTTCGATGCCTATAATTAATTTTTGAATTCTCATTATAAAATAGTGTATTAAAGAGTTGATTTGCGTTTTTCTAAAAAAGATGCCGATCATATTTGAACTATTAACAACTAACTTACCAAACAAAATGCCATCGGCCAGATAGCAGAGCAGCAAGGCGATGCCTTTCACTCAGGGGCTCTCGAGCGGTCATAGGAGCAACCCTACGGACGTACAGGAGAGCAACAAATCGACGCTTTTACCCAGGGGCTTTCGAGCGGCCGTAGGGGTGACCCTACGGCCGAACAGGAAAGCAGCAAATCGATGCCTTTCATTCAGAGGCTTTCGAGCGGCCGTAGGAGCAACTCTACGGCCGGACAGGAGAGCAGCAAATCGACGCCTTTCACCTAGGGGCTCTTCCACCCTCCCTCCCACCCTTGGCCGGACTGAGGAACAATAATTCGACGCCTTCCGTCATATAATTGATTTGCTAAACTTTATATAATAAATTGAAAATATAACATTTAATAGATGATTTTTGGTACTTTCGATGCCTATAATTAATTTTTGAATTCTCATTATAAAATAGTGTATTAAAGAGTTGATTTGCGTTTTTCTAAAAAAGATGCCGATCATATTTGAACTATTAACAACTAACTTACCAAACAAAATGCCATCGGCCAGATAGCAGAGCAGCAAGTCGATGCCTTTCACTCAGGGGCTCTCGAGCTGTCATAGGAGCAACCCTACGGCCATACAGGAGAGCAACAAATCGACGCTTTTACCCAGGGGCTTTCGAGCGGCCGTAGGGGTAACCCTACGGCCGAACAGGAAAGCAGGAAATCGATGCCTTTCATTCAGAGGTTTTCGAGCGGCCGTAGGAGCAACTCTACGTCCGGACAGGAGAGCAGCAAATCGACGCCTTTCACCTAGGGGCTCTTCCACCCTCCCTCCCACCCTTGGCCGGACTGAGGAACAATAATTCGACGCCTTCCGTCATATAATTGATTTGCTAAACTTTATATAATAAATTGAAAATATAGCATTTAATAGATGATTTTTGGTACTTTCGATGCCTATAATTAATTTTTGAATTCTCATTATAAAATAGTGTATTAAAGAGTTGATTTGCGTTTTTCTAAAAAAGATGCCGATCATATTTGAACTATTAACAACTAACTTACCAAACAAAATGCCATCGGCCAGATAGCAGAGCAGCAAGTCGATGCCTTTCACTCAGGGGCTCTCGAGCGGTCATAGGAGCAACCCTACGGCCGTACAGTAAAGCAGCAAATCGATGCCTTTCATTCAGAGGCTTTCGAGCGGCCGTAGGAGCAACTCTACGGCCGGACAGGAGAGCAGCAAATCGACGCCTTTCACCTAGGGGCTCTTCCACCCTCCCTCCCACCCTTGGCCGGACTGAGGAACAATAATTCGACGCCTTCCGTCATATAATTGATTTGCTAAACTTTATATAATAAATTGAAAATATAACATTTAATAGATGATTTTTGGTACTTTCGATGCCTATAATTAATTTTTGAATTCTCATTATAAAATAGTGTATTAAAGAGTTGATTTGCGTATTTCTAAAAAAGATGCCGATCATATTTGAAGTATTAACTACTAACTTTACAAACAAAATGCTATCGGCCAGATAGGAGAGCAGCAAGTCGATGCCTTTCATTCAGGGGCTCTCGAGCGGTCATAGGAGCAACCCTACGGCCGTACAGGAGAGCAGCAAATCGACGCTTTTACCCAGGGGCTTTCGAGTGGCCGTAGTGGCGACCCAACGGCCGAACAGGAAAGCAGCAAATCGATGCCTTTCATTCAGAGGCTTTCGAGCGGCCGTAGGAGCAACTCTACGGCCGGACAGGAGAGCAGCAAGTCGACGCCTTTCACCTAGGGGCTCTTCCACCCTCCCTTGCACCCTTGGCCGGACTGAGGAACAACAATTCGACGCCTTCCGTCATATAATTGATTTGCTAAACTTTATATAATAAATTGAAAATATAACATTTAATAGATGATATTTGGTACTTTCGATGCCTGTAAATAATTTTTCAATTCTCATTATGAAATAGTGTATTTGCGTTTTTCTAAAAAAGATACCGATCATATTTGAACTATTAACAACTAACTTACCAAACAAAATGCCATCGGCCAGATAGGAGAGCAGCAAGTCGATGCCTTTCACTCAGGGGCTCTCGAGCGGTCATAGGAGCAACCCTACGGCCGTACAGGAGAGCAGCAAATCGACGCTTTTACCCTGGGGCTTTCGAGCGGCCGTAGGGGTGACCCTACGGCCAAACAGGATAGCAGCAAATCGATGCCTTTCATTCAGAGGCTTTCGAGCGGCCGTAGGAGCAACTCTACGGCCGGACAGGAGAGCAGCAAGTCGACGCCTTTCTCCTAGGGGCTCTTCCACCCTCCCTCCCACCCTTGGCCGGACTGAGGAACAACAATTCGACGCCTTCCGTCATATAATTGATTTGCTAAACTTTATATAATAAATTGAAAATATAACATTTAATAGATGATTTTTGGTACTTTCGATGCCTATAATTAATTTTTGAATTCTCATTATAAAATAGTGTATTAAAGAGTTGATTTGCGTTTTTCTAAAAAAGATGCCGATCATATTTGAACTATTAACAACTAACTTACCAAACAAAATGCCATCGGCCAGATAGCAGAGCAGCAAGTCGATGCCTTTCACTCAGGGGCTCTCGAGCGGTCATAGGAGCAACCCTACGGCCGTACAGGAGAGCAACAAATCGACGCTTTTACCCAGGGGCTTTCGAGCGGCCGTAGGGGTGACCCTACGGCCGAACAGGAAAGCAGCAAATCGATGCCTTTCATTCAGAGGCTTTCGAGCGGCCGTAGGAGCAACTCTACGGCCGGACAGGAGAGCAGCAAATCGACGCCTTTCACCTAGGGGCTCTTCCACCCTCCCTCCCACCCTTGGCCGGACTGAGGAACAATAATTCGACGCCTTCCGTCATATAATTGATTTGCTAAACTTTATATAATAAATTGAAAATATAACATTTAATAGATGATATTTGGTACTTTCGATGCCTGTAAATAATTTTTCAATTCTCATTATGAAATAGTGTATTTGCGTTTTTCTAAAAAAGATACCGATCATATTTGAACTATTAACAACTGACTTACCAAACAAAATGCCATCGGCCAGATAGGAGAGCAGCAAGTCGATGCCTTTCACTCAGGGGCTCTCGAGCGGTCATAGGAGCAACCCTACGGCCGTACAGGAGAGCAGCAAATCGACGCTTTTACCCTGGGGCTTTCGAGCGGCCGTAGGGGTGACCCTACGGCCGAACAGGATAGCAGCAAATCGATGCCTTTCATTCAGAGGCTTTCGAGCGGCCGTAGGAGCAACTCTACGGCCGGACAGGAGAGCAGCAAGTCGACGCCTTTCACCTAGGGGCTCTTCCACCCTCCCTCCCACCCTTGGCCGGACTGAGGAACAACAATTCGACGCCTTCCGTCATATAATTGATTTGCTAAACTTTATATAATAAATTGAAAATATAACATTTAATAGATGATTTTTGGTACTTTCGATGCCTATAATTAATTTTTGAATTCTCATTATAAAATAGTGTATTAAAGAGTTGATTTGCGTTTTTCTAAAAAAGATGCCGATCATATTTGAACTATTAACAACTAACTTACCAAACAAAATGCCATCGGCCAGATAGCAGAGCAGCAAGTCGATGCCTTTCACTCAGGGGCTCTCGAGCGGTCATAGGAGCAACCCTACGGCCGTACAGGAGAGCAACAAATCGACGCTTTTACCCAGGGGCTTTCGAGCGGCCGTAGGGGTGACCCTACGGCCGAACAGGAAAGCAGCAAATCGATGCCTTTCATTCAGAGGCTTTCGAGCGGCCGTAGGAGCAACTCTACGGCCGGACAGGTGAGCAGCAAATCGACGCCTTTCACCTAGGGGCTCTTCCACCCTCCCTCCCACCCTTGGCCGGACTGAGGAACAATAATTCGACGCCTTCCGTCATATAATTGATTTGCTAAACTTTATATAATAAATTGAAAATATAACATTTAATAGATGATTTTTGGTACTTTCGATGCCTATAATTAATTTTTGAATTCTCATTATAAAATAGTGTATTAAAGAGTTGATTTGCGTATTTCTAAAAAAGATGCCGATCATATTTGAAGCATTAACTACTAACTTTACAAACAAAATGCTATCGGCCAGATAGGAGAGCAGCAAGTCGATGCCTTTCACTCAGGGGCTCTCGAGCGGTCATAGGAGCAACCCTACGGCCGTACAGGAGAGCAGCGAATCGACGCTTTTACCCAGGGGCTTTCGAGTGGCCGTAGGGGTGACCCAACGGCCGAACAGGAAAGCAGCAAATCGATGCCTTTCATTCAGAGGCTTTCGAGCGGCCGTAGGAGCAACTCTACGGCCGGACAGGAGAGCAGCAAGTCGACGCCTTTCACCTAGGGGCTCTTCCACCCTCCCTCCCACCCTTGGCCGGACTGAGGAACAACAATTCGACGCCTTCCGTCATATAATTGATTTGCTAAACTTTATATAATAAATTGAAAATATAACATTTAATAGATGATATTTGGTACTTTCGATGCCTGTAAATAATTTTTCAATTCTCATTATGAAATAGTGTATTTGCGTTTTTCTAAAAAAGATACCGATCATATTTGAACTATTAACAACTAACTTACCAAACAAAATGCCATCGGCCAGATAGGAGAGCAGCAAGTCGATGCCTTTCACTCAGGGGCTCTCGAGCGGTCATAGGAGCAACCCTACGGCCGTACAGGAGAGCACCAAATCGACGCTTTTACCCTGGGGCTTTCGAGCGGCCGTAGGGGTGACCCTACGGCCGAACAGGATAGCAGCAAATCGATGCCTTTCATTCAGAGGCTTTCGAGCGGCCGTAGGAGCAACTCTACGGCCGGACAGGAGAGCAGCAAGTCGACGCCTTTCACCTAGGGGCTCTTCCACCCTCCCTCCCACCCTTGGCCGGACTGAGGAACAACAATTCGACGCCTTCCGTCATATAATTGATTTGCTAAACTTTATATAATAAATTGAAAATATAACATTTAATAGATGATTTTTGGTACTTTCGATGCCTATAATTAATTTTTGAATTCTCATTATAAAATAGTGTATTAAAGAGTTGATTTGCGTTTTTCTAAAAAAGATGCCGATCATATTTGAACTATTAACAACTAACTTACCAAACAAAATGCCATCGGCCAGATAGGAGAGCAGCAAGTCGATGCCTTTCACTCAGGGGCTCTCGAGCGGTCATAGGAGCAACCCTACGGCCGTACAGGAGAGCAGCAAATCGACGCTTTTACCCTGGGGCTTTCGAGCGGCCGTAGGGGTGACCCTACGGCCGAACAGGATAGCAGCAAATCGATGCCTTTCATTCAGAGGCTTTCGAGCGGCCGTAGGAGCAACTCTACGGCCGGACAGGAGAGCAGCAAGTCGACGCCTTTCACCTAGGGGCTCTTCCACCCTCCCTCCCACCCTTGGCCGGACTGAGGAACAACAATTCGACGCCTTCCGTCATATAATTGATTTGCTAAACTTTATATAATAAATTGAAAATATAACATTTAATAGATGATTTTTGGTACTTTCGATGCCTATAATTAATTTTTGAATTCTCATTATAAAATAGTGTATTAAAGAGTTGATTTGCGTTTTTCTAAAAAAGATGCCGATCATATTTGAACTATTAACAACTAATTTACCAAACAAAATGCCATCGGCCAGATAGCAGAGCAGCAAGTCTATGCCTTTCACTCAGGGGCTCTCGAGCGGTCATAGGAGCAACCCTACGGCCGTACAGGAGAGCAACAAAGCGACGCTTTTACCCAGGGGCTTTCGAGCGGCCGTAGGGGTGACCCTACGGCCGTACAGGAGAGCAACAAATCGATGCCTTTCATTCAGAGGCTTTCGAGCGGCCGTAGGAGCAACTCTACGGCCGGACAGGAGAGCAGCAAGTCGACGCCTTTCACCTAGGGGCTCTTCCACCCTCCCTCCCACCCTTGGCCGGACTGAGGAACAACAATTCGACGCCTTCCGTCATATAATTGATTTGCTAAACTTTATATAATAAATTGAAAATATAACATTTAATAGATGATTTTTGGTACTTTCGATGCCTATAATTAATTTTTGAATTCTCATTATAAAATAGTGTATTAAAGAGTTGATTTGCGTTTTTCTAAAAAAGATGCCGATCATATTTGAACTATTAACAACTAACTTACCAAACAAAATGCCATCGGCCAGATAGCAGAGCAGCAAGGCGATGCCTTTCACTCAGGGGCTCTCGAGCGGTCATAGGAGCAACCCTACGGCCGTACAGGAGAGCAACAAATCGACGCTTTTACCCAGGGGCTTTCGAGCGGCCGTAGGGGTGACCCTACGGCCGAACAGGAAAGCAGCAAATCGATGCCTTTCATTCAGAGGCTTTCGAGCGGCCGTAGGAGCAACTCTACGGCCGGACAGGAGAGCAGCAAATCGACGCCTTTCACCTAGGGGCTCTTCCACCCTCCCTCCCACCCTTGGCCGGACTGAGGAACAATAATTCGACGCCTTCCGTCATATAATTGATTTGCTAAACTTTATATAATAAATTGAAAATATAACATTTAATAGATGATTTTTGGTACTTTCGATGCCTATAATTAATTTTTGAATTCTCATTATAAAATAGTGTATTAAAGAGTTGATTTGCGTTTTTCTAAAAAAGATGCCGATCATATTTGAACTATTAACAACTAACTTACCAAACAAAATGCCATCGGCCAGATAGCAGAGCAGCAAGTCGATGCCTTTCACTCAGGGGCTCTCGAGCTGTCATAGGAGCAACCCTACGGCCATACAGGAGAGCAACAAATCGACGCTTTTACCCAGGGGCTTTCGAGCGGCCGTAGGGGTAACCCTACGGCCGAACAGGAAAGCAGGAAATCGATGCCTTTCATTCAGAGGTTTTCGAGCGGCCGTAGGAGCAACTCTACGTCCGGACAGGAGAGCAGCAAATCGACGCCTTTCACCTAGGGGCTCTTCCACCCTCCCTCCCACCCTTGGCCGGACTGAGGAACAATAATTCGACGCCTTCCGTCATATAATTGATTTGCTAAACTTTATATAATAAATTGAAAATATAGCATTTAATAGATGATTTTTGGTACTTTCGATGCCTATAATTAATTTTTGAATTCTCATTATAAAATAGTGTATTAAAGAGTTGATTTGCGTTTTTCTAAAAAAGATGCCGATCATATTTGAACTATTAACAACTAACTTACCAAACAAAATGCCATCGGCCAGATAGCAGAGCAGCAAGTCGATGCCTTTCACTCAGGGGCTCTCGAGCGGTCATAGGAGCAACCCTACGGCCGTACAGTAAAGCAGCAAATCGATGCCTTTCATTCAGAGGCTTTCGAGCGGCCGTAGGAGCAACTCTACGGCCGGACAGGAGAGCAGCAAATCGACGCCTTTCACCTAGGGGCTCTTCCACCCTCCCTCCCACCCTTGGCCGGACTGAGGAACAATAATTCGACGCCTTCCGTCATATAATTGATTTGCTAAACTTTATATAATAAATTGAAAATATAACATTTAATAGATGATTTTTGGTACTTTCGATGCCTATAATTAATTTTTGAATTCTCATTATAAAATAGTGTATTAAAGAGTTGATTTGCGTATTTCTAAAAAAGATGCCGATCATATTTGAAGTATTAACTACTAACTTTACAAACAAAATGCTATCGGCCAGATAGGAGAGCAGCAAGTCGATGCCTTTCATTCAGGGGCTCTCGAGCGGTCATAGGAGCAACCCTACGGCCGTACAGGAGAGCAGCAAATCGACGCTTTTACCCAGGGGCTTTCGAGTGGCCGTAGTGGTGACCCAACGGCCGAACTGGAAAGCAGCAAATCGATGCCTTTCATTCAGAGGCTTTCGAGCGGCCGTAGGAGCAACTCTACGGCCGGACAGGAGAGCAGCAAGTCGACGCCTTTCACCTAGGGGCTCTTCCACCCTCCCTTGCACCCTTGGCCGGACTGAGGAACAACAATTCGACGCCTTCCGTCATAAAATTGATTTGCTAAACTTTATATAATAAATTGAAAATATAACATTTAATAGATGATATTTGGTACTTTCGATGCCTGTAAATAATTTTTCAATTCTCATTATGAAATAGTGTATTTGCGTTTTTCTAAAAAAGATACCGATCATATTTGAACTATTAACAACTAACTTACCAAACAAAATGCCATCGGCCAGATAGGAGAGCAGCAAGTCGATGCCTTTCACTCAGGGGCTCTCGAGCGGTCATAGGAGCAACCCTACGGCCGTACAGGAGAGCAACAAAGCGACGCTTTTACCCAGGGGCTTTCGAGCGGCCGTAGGGGTGACCCTACGGCCGTACAGGAGAGCAACAAATCGATGCCTTTCATTCAGAGGCTTTCGAGCGGCCGTAGGAGCAACTCTACGGCCGGACAGGAGAGCAGCAAGTCGACGCCTTTCACCTAGGGGCTCTTCCACCCTCCCTCCCACCCTTGGCCGGACTGAGGAACAACAATTCGACGCCTTCCGTCATATAATTGATTTGCTAAACTTTATATAATAAATTGAAAATATAACATTTAATAGATGATTTTTGGTACTTTCGATGCCTATAATTAATTTTTGAATTCTCATTATAAAATAGTGTATTAAAGAGTTGATTTGCGTTTTTCTAAAAAAGATGCCGATCATATTTGAACTATTAACAACTAACTTACCAAACAAAATGCCATCGGCCAGATAGCAGAGCAGCAAGGCGATGCCTTTCACTCAGGGGCTCTCGAGCGGTCATAGGAGCAACCCTACGGCCGTACAGGAGAGCAACAAATCGACGCTTTTACCCAGGGGCTTTCGAGCGGCCGTAGGGGTGACCCTACGGCCGAACAGGAAAGCAGCAAATCGATGCCTTTCATTCAGAGGCTTTCGAGCGGCCGTAGGAGCAACTCTACGGCCGGACAGGAGAGCAGCAAATCGACGCCTTTCACCTAGGGGCTCTTCCACCCTCCCTCCCACCCTTGGCCGGACTGAGGAACAATAATTCGACGCCTTCCGTCATATAATTGATTTGCTAAACTTTATATAATAAATTGAAAATATAACATTTAATAGATGATTTTTGGTACTTTCGATGCCTATAATTAATTTTTGAATTCTCATTATAAAATAGTGTATTAAAGAGTTGATTTGCGTTTTTCTAAAAAAGATGCCGATCATATTTGAACTATTAACAACTAACTTACCAAACAAAATGCCATCGGCCAGATAGCAGAGCAGCAAGTCGATGCCTTTCACTCAGGGGCTCTCGAGCTGTCATAGGAGCAACCCTACGGCCATACAGGAGAGCAACAAATCGACGCTTTTACCCAGGGGCTTTCGAGCGGCCGTAGGGGTAACCCTACGGCCGAACAGGAAAGCAGGAAATCGATGCCTTTCATTCAGAGGTTTTCGAGCGGCCGTAGGAGCAACTCTACGTCCGGACAGGAGAGCAGCAAATCGACGCCTTTCACCTAGGGGCTCTTCCACCCTCCCTCCCACCCTTGGCCGGACTGAGGAACAATAATTCGACGCCTTCCGTCATATAATTGATTTGCTAAACTTTATATAATAAATTGAAAATATAACATTTAATAGATGATATTTGGTACTTTCGATGCCTGTAAATAATTTTTCAATTCTCATTATGAAATAGTGTATTTGCGTTTTTCTAAAAAAGATACCGATCATATTTGAACTATTAACAACTAACTTACCAAACAAAATGCCATCGGCCAGATAGGAGAGCAGCAAGTCGATGCCTTTCACTCAGGGGCTCTCGAGCGGTCATAGGAGCAACCCTACGGCCGTACAGGAGAGCACCAAATCGACGCTTTTACCCTGGGGCTTTCGAGCGGCCGTAGGGGTGACCCTACGGCCGAACAGGATAGCAGCAAATCGATGCCTTTCATTCAGAGGCTTTCGAGCGGCCGTAGGAGCAACTCTACGGCCGGACAGGAGAGCAGCAAGTCGACGCCTTTCACCTAGGGGCTCTTCCACCCTCCCTCCCACCCTTGGCCGGACTGAGGAACAACAATTCGACGCCTTCCGTCATATAATTGATTTGCTAAACTTTATATAATAAATTGAAAATATAACATTTAATAGATGATTTTTGGTACTTTCGATGCCTATAATTAATTTTTGAATTCTCATTATAAAATAGTGTATTAAAGAGTTGATTTGCGTTTTTCTAAAAAAGATGCCGATCATATTTGAACTATTAACAACTAACTTACCAAACAAAATGCCATCGGCCAGATAGGAGAGCAGCAAGTCGATGCCTTTCACTCAGGGGCTCTCGAGCGGTCATAGGAGCAACCCTACGGCCGTACAGGAGAGCAGCAAATCGACGCTTTTACCCTGGGGCTTTCGAGCGGCCGTAGGGGTGACCCTACGGCCGAACAGGATAGCAGCAAATCGATGCCTTTCATTCAGAGGCTTTCGAGCGGCCGTAGGAGCAACTCTACGGCCGGACAGGAGAGCAGCAAGTCGACGCCTTTCACCTAGGGGCTCTTCCACCCTCCCTCCCACCCTTGGCCGGACTGAGGAACAACAATTCGACGCCTTCCGTCATATAATTGATTTGCTAAACTTTATATAATAAATTGAAAATATAACATTTAATAGATGATTTTTGGTACTTTCGATGCCTATAATTAATTTTTGAATTCTCATTATAAAATAGTGTATTAAAGAGTTGATTTGCGTTTTTCTAAAAAAGATGCCGATCATATTTGAACTATTAACAACTAATTTACCAAACAAAATGCCATCGGCCAGATAGCAGAGCAGCAAGTCTATGCCTTTCACTCAGGGGCTCTCGAGCGGTCATAGGAGCAACCCTACGGCCGTACAGGAGAGCAACAAAGCGACGCTTTTACCCAGGGGCTTTCGAGCGGCCGTAGGGGTGACCCTACGGCCGTACAGGAGAGCAACAAATCGATGCCTTTCATTCAGAGGCTTTCGAGCGGCCGTAGGAGCAACTCTACGGCCGGACAGGAGAGCAGCAAGTCGACGCCTTTCACCTAGGGGCTCTTCCACCCTCCCTCCCACCCTTGGCCGGACTGAGGAACAACAATTCGACGCCTTCCGTCATATAATTGATTTGCTAAACTTTATATAATAAATTGAAAATATAACATTTAATAGATGATTTTTGGTACTTTCGATGCCTATAATTAATTTTTGAATTCTCATTATAAAATAGTGTATTAAAGAGTTGATTTGCGTTTTTCTAAAAAAGATGCCGATCATATTTGAACTATTAACAACTAACTTACCAAACAAAATGCCATCGGCCAGATAGCAGAGCAGCAAGGCGATGCCTTTCACTCAGGGGCTCTCGAGCGGTCATAGGAGCAACCCTACGGCCGTACAGGAGAGCAACAAATCGACGCTTTTACCCAGGGGCTTTCGAGCGGCCGTAGGGGTGACCCTACGGCCGAACAGGAAAGCAGCAAATCGATGCCTTTCATTCAGAGGCTTTCGAGCGGCCGTAGGAGCAACTCTACGGCCGGACAGGAGAGCAGCAAATCGACGCCTTTCACCTAGGGGCTCTTCCACCCTCCCTCCCACCCTTGGCCGGACTGAGGAACAATAATTCGACGCCTTCCGTCATATAATTGATTTGCTAAACTTTATATAATAAATTGAAAATATAACATTTAATAGATGATTTTTGGTACTTTCGATGCCTATAATTAATTTTTGAATTCTCATTATAAAATAGTGTATTAAAGAGTTGATTTGCGTTTTTCTAAAAAAGATGCCGATCATATTTGAACTATTAACAACTAACTTACCAAACAAAATGCCATCGGCCAGATAGCAGAGCAGCAAGTCGATGCCTTTCACTCAGGGGCTCTCGAGCTGTCATAGGAGCAACCCTACGGCCATACAGGAGAGCAACAAATCGACGCTTTTACCCAGGGGCTTTCGAGCGGCCGTAGGGGTAACCCTACGGCCGAACAGGAAAGCAGGAAATCGATGCCTTTCATTCAGAGGTTTTCGAGCGGCCGTAGGAGCAACTCTACGTCCGGACAGGAGAGCAGCAAATCGACGCCTTTCACCTAGGGGCTCTTCCACCCTCCCTCCCACCCTTGGCCGGACTGAGGAACAATAATTCGACGCCTTCCGTCATATAATTGATTTGCTAAACTTTATATAATAAATTGAAAATATAGCATTTAATAGATGATTTTTGGTACTTTCGATGCCTATAATTAATTTTTGAATTCTCATTATAAAATAGTGTATTAAAGAGTTGATTTGCGTTTTTCTAAAAAAGATGCCGATCATATTTGAACTATTAACAACTAACTTACCAAACAAAATGCCATCGGCCAGATAGCAGAGCAGCAAGTCGATGCCTTTCACTCAGGGGCTCTCGAGCGGTCATAGGAGCAACCCTACGGCCGTACAGTAAAGCAGCAAATCGATGCCTTTCATTCAGAGGCTTTCGAGCGGCCGTAGGAGCAACTCTACGGCCGGACAGGAGAGCAGCAAATCGACGCCTTTCACCTAGGGGCTCTTCCACCCTCCCTCCCACCCTTGGCCGGACTGAGGAACAATAATTCGACGCCTTCCGTCATATAATTGATTTGCTAAACTTTATATAATAAATTGAAAATATAACATTTAATAGATGATTTTTGGTACTTTCGATGCCTATAATTAATTTTTGAATTCTCATTATAAAATAGTGTATTAAAGAGTTGATTTGCGTATTTCTAAAAAAGATGCCGATCATATTTGAAGTATTAACTACTAACTTTACAAACAAAATGCTATCGGCCAGATAGGAGAGCAGCAAGTCGATGCCTTTCATTCAGGGGCTCTCGAGCGGTCATAGGAGCAACCCTACGGCCGTACAGGAGAGCAGCAAATCGACGCTTTTACCCAGGGGCTTTCGAGTGGCCGTAGTGGTGACCCAACGGCCGAACTGGAAAGCAGCAAATCGATGCCTTTCATTCAGAGGCTTTCGAGCGGCCGTAGGAGCAACTCTACGGCCGGACAGGAGAGCAGCAAGTCGACGCCTTTCACCTAGGGGCTCTTCCACCCTCCCTTGCACCCTTGGCCGGACTGAGGAACAACAATTCGACGCCTTCCGTCATAAAATTGATTTGCTAAACTTTATATAATAAATTGAAAATATAACATTTAATAGATGATATTTGGTACTTTCGATGCCTGTAAATAATTTTTCAATTCTCATTATGAAATAGTGTATTTGCGTTTTTCTAAAAAAGATACCGATCATATTTGAACTATTAACAACTAACTTACCAAACAAAATGCCATCGGCCAGATAGGAGAGCAGCAAGTCGATGCCTTTCACTCAGGGGCTCTCGAGCGGTCATAGGAGCAACCCTACGGCCGTACAGGAGAGCAACAAAGCGACGCTTTTACCCAGGGGCTTTCGAGCGGCCGTAGGGGTGACCCTACGGCCGTACAGGAGAGCAACAAATCGATGCCTTTCATTCAGAGGCTTTCGAGCGGCCGTAGGAGCAACTCTACGGCCGGACAGGAGAGCAGCAAGTCGACGCCTTTCACCTAGGGGCTCTTCCACCCTCCCTCCCACCCTTGGCCGGACTGAGGAACAACAATTCGACGCCTTCCGTCATATAATTGATTTGCTAAACTTTATATAATAAATTGAAAATATAACATTTAATAGATGATTTTTGGTACTTTCGATGCCTATAATTAATTTTTGAATTCTCATTATAAAATAGTGTATTAAAGAGTTGATTTGCGTTTTTCTAAAAAAGATGCCGATCATATTTGAACTATTAACAACTAACTTACCAAACAAAATGCCATCGGCCAGATAGCAGAGCAGCAAGGCGATGCCTTTCACTCAGGGGCTCTCGAGCGGTCATAGGAGCAACCCTACGGCCGTACAGGAGAGCAAAAAATCGACGCTTTTACCCAGGGGCTTTCGAGCGGCCGTAGGGGTGACCCTACGGCCGAACAGGAAAGCAGCAAATCGATGCCTTTCATTCAGAGGCTTTCGAGCGGCCGTAGGAGCAACTCTACGGCCGGACAGGAGAGCAGCAAATCGACGCCTTTCACCTAGGGGCTCTTCCACCCTCCCTCCCACCCTTGGCCGGACTGAGGAACAATAATTCGACGCCTTCCGTCATATAATTGATTTGCTAAACTTTATATAATAAATTGAAAATATAACATTTAATAGATGATTTTTGGTACTTTCGATGCCTATAATTAATTTTTGAATTCTCATTATAAAATAGTGTATTAAAGAGTTGATTTGCGTTTTTCTAAAAAAGATGCCGATCATATTTGAACTATTAACAACTAACTTACCAAACAAAATGCCATCGGCCAGATAGCAGAGCAGCAAGTCGATGCCTTTCACTCAGGGGCTCTCGAGCTGTCATAGGAGCAACCCTACGGCCATACAGGAGAGCAACAAATCGACGCTTTTACCCAGGGGCTTTCGAGCGGCCGTAGGGGTAACCCTACGGCCGAACAGGAAAGCAGGAAATCGATGCCTTTCATTCAGAGGTTTTCGAGCGGCCGTAGGAGCAACTCTACGTCCGGACAGGAGAGCAGCAAATCGACGCCTTTCACCTAGGGGCTCTTCCACCCTCCCTCCCACCCTTGGCCGGACTGAGGAACAATAATTCGACGCCTTCCGTCATATAATTGATTTGCTAAACTTTATATAATAAATTGAAAATATAGCATTTAATAGATGATTTTTGGTACTTTCGATGCCTATAATTAATTTTTGAATTCTCATTATAAAATAGTGTATTAAAGAGTTGATTTGCGTTTTTCTAAAAAAGATGCCGATCATATTTGAACTATTAACAACTAACTTACCAAACAAAATGCCATCGGCCAGATAGCAGAGCAGCAAGTCGATGCCTTTCACTCAGGGGCTCTCGAGCGGTCATAGGAGCAACCCTACGGCCGTACAGTAAAGCAGCAAATCGATGCCTTTCATTCAGAGGCTTTCGAGCGGCCGTAGGAGCAACTCTACGGCCGGACAGGAGAGCAGCAAATCGACGCCTTTCACCTAGGGGCTCTTCCACCCTCCCTCCCACCCTTGGCCGGACAGAGGAACAATAATTCGACGCCTTCCGTCATATAATTGATTTGCTAAACTTTATATAATAAATTGAAAATATAACATTTAATAGATGATTTTTGGTACTTTCGATGCCTATAATTAATTTTTGAATTCTCATTATAAAATAGTGTATTAAAGAGTTGATTTGCGTATTTCTAAAAAAGATGCCGATCATATTTGAAGTATTAACTACTAACTTTACAAACAAAATGCTATCGGCCAGATAGGAGAGCAGCAAGTCGATGCCTTTCATTCAGGGGCTCTCGAGCGGTCATAGGAGCAACCCTACGGCCGTACAGGAGAGCAGCAAATCGACGCTTTTACCCAGGGGCTTTCGAGTGGCCGTAGTGGTGACCCAACGGCCGAACAGGAAAGCAGCAAATCGATGCCTTTCATTCAGAGGCTTTCGAGCGGCCGTAGGAGCAACTCTACGGCCGGACAGGAGAGCAGCAAGTCGACGCCTTTCACCTAGGGGCTCTTCCACCCTCCCTTGCACCCTTGGCCGGACTGAGGAACAACAATTCGACGCCTTCCGTCATAAAATTGATTTGCTAAACTTTATATAATAAATTGAAAATATAACATTTAATAGATGATATTTGGTACTTTCGATGCCTGTAAATAATTTTTCAATTCTCATTATGAAATAGTGTATTTGCGTTTTTCTAAAAAAGATACCGATCATATTTGAACTATTAACAACTAACTTACCAAACAAAATGCCATCGGCCAGATAGGAGAGCAGCAAGTCGATGCCTTTCACTCAGGGGCTCTCGAGCGGTCATAGGAGCAACCCTACGGCCGTACAGGAGAGCAGCAAATCGACGCTTTTACCCTGGGGCTTTCGAGCGGCCGTAGGGGTGACCCTACGGCCGAACAGGATAGCAGCAAATCGATGCCTTTCATTCAGAGGCTTTCGAGCGGCCGTAGGAGCAACTCTACGGCCGGACAGGAGAGCAGCAAGTCGACGCCTTTCACCTAGGGGCTCTTCCACCCTCCCTCCCACCCTTGGCCGGACTGAGGAACAACAATTCGACGCCTTCCGTCATATAATTGATTTGCTAAACTTTATATAATAAATTGAAAATATAACATTTAATAGATGATTTTTGGTACTTTCGATGCCTATAATTAATTTTTGAATTCTCATTATAAAATAGTGTATTAAAGAGTTGATTTGCGTTTTTCTAAAAAAGATGCCGATCATATTTGAACTATTAACAACTAACTTACCAAACAAAATGCCATCGGCCAGATAGCAGAGCAGCAAGTCGATGCCTTTCACTCAGGGGCTCTCGAGCGGTCATAGGAGCAACCCTACGGCCGTACAGGAGAGCAACAAATCGACGCTTTTACCCAGGGGCTTTCGAGCGGCCGTAGGGGTGACCCTACGGCCGAACAGGAAAGCAGCAAATCGATGCCTTTCATTCAGAGGCTTTCGAGCGGCCGTAGGAGCAACTCTACGGCCGGACAGGAGAGCAGCAAATCGACGCCTTTCACCTAGGGGCTCTTCCACCCTCCCTCCCACCCTTGGCCGGACTGAGGAACAATAATTCGACGCCTTCCGTCATATAATTGATTTGCTAAACTTTATATAATAAATTGAAAATATAACATTTAATAGATGATTTTTGGTACTTTCGATGCCTATAATTAATTTTTGAATTCTCATTATAAAATAGTGTATTAAAGAGTTGATTTGCGTTTTTCTAAAAAAGATGCCGATCATATTTGAACTATTAACAACTAACTTACCAAACAAAATGCCATCGGCCAGATAGCAGAGCAGCAAGTCGATGCCTTTCACTCAGGGGCTCTCGAGCGGTCATAGGAGCAACCCTACGGCCGTACAGGAGAGCAACAAATCGACGCTTTTACCCAGGGGCTTTCGAGCGGCCGTAGGGGTGACCCTACGGCCGAACAGTAAAGCAGCAAATCGATGCCTTTCATTCAGAGGCTTTCGAGCGGCCGTAGGAGCAACTCTACGGCCGGACAGGAGAGCAGCAAATCGACGCCTTTCACCTAGGGGCTCTTCCACCCTCCCTCCCACCCTTGGCCGGACTGAGGAACAACAATTCGACGCCTTCCGTCATATAATTGATTTGCTAAACTTTATATAATAAATTGAAAATATAACATTTAATAGATGATATTTGGTACTTTCGATGCCTGTAAATAATTTTTCAATTCTCATTATGAAATAGTGTATTTGTGTTTTTCTAAAAAAGATACCGATCATATTTGAACTATTAACAACTAACTTACCAAACAAAATGCCATCGGCCAGATAGGAGAGCAGCAAGTCGATGCCTTTCACTCAGGGGCTCTCGAGCGGTCATAGGAGCAACCCTACGGCCGTACAGGAGAGCAGCAAATCGACGCTTTTACCCTGGGGCTTTCGAGCGGCCGTAGGGGTGACCCTACGGCCGAACAGGATAGCAGCAAATCGATGCCTTTCATTCAGAGGCTTTCGAGCGGCCGTAGGAGCAACTCTACGGCCGGACAGGAGAGCAGCAAGTCGACGCCTTTCACCTAGGGGCTCTTCCACCCTCCCTCCCACCCTTGGCCGGACTGAGGAACAACAATTCGACGCCTTCCGTCATATAATTGATTTGCTAAACTTTATATAATAAATTGAAAATATAACATTTAATAGATGATTTTTGGTACTTTCGATGCCTATAATTAATTTTTGAATTCTCATTATAAAATAGTGTATTAAAGAGTTGATTTGCGTTTTTCTAAAAAAGATGCCGATCATATTTGAACTATTAACAACTAACTTACCAAACAAAATGCCATCGGCCAGATAGCAGAGCAGCAAGTCGATGCCTTTCACTCAGGGGCTCTCGAGCGGTCATAGGAGCAACCCTACGGCCGTACAGGAGAGCAACAAATCGACGCTTTTACCCAGGGGCTTTCGAGCGGCCGTAGGGGTGACCCTACGGCCGAACAGGAAAGCAGCAAATCGATGCCTTTCATTCAGAGGCTTTCGAGCGGCCGTAGGAGCAACTCTACGGCCGGACAGGAGAGCAGCAAATCGACGCCTTTCACCTAGGGGCTCTTCCACCCTCCCTCCCACCCTTGGCCGGACTGAGGAACAATAATTCGACGCCTTCCGTCATATAATTGATTTGCTAAACTTTATATAATAAATTGAAAATATAACATTTAATAGATGATTTTTGGTACTTTCGATGCCTATAATTAATTTTTGAATTCTCATTATAAAATAGTGTATTAAAGAGTTGATTTGCGTTTTTCTAAAAAAGATGCCGATCATATTTGAACTATTAACAACTAACTTACCAAACAAAATGCCATCGGCCAGATAGCAGAGCAGCAAGTCGATGCCTTTCACTCAGGGGCTCTCGAGCGGTCATAGGAGCAACCCTACGGCCGTACAGGAGAGCAACAAATCGACGCTTTTACCCAGGTGCTTTCGAGCGGCCGTAGGGGTGACCCTACGGCCGAACAGGAAAGCAGCAAATCGATGCCTTTCATTCAGAGGCTTTCGAGCGGCCGTAGGAGCAACTCTACGGCCGGACAGGAGAGCAGCAAGTCGACGCCTTTCACCTAGGGGCTCTTCCACCCTCCCTCCCACCCTTGGCCGGACTGAGGAACAACAATTCGACGCCTTCCGTCATATAATTGATTTGCTAAACTTTATATAATAAATTGAAAATATAACATTTAATAGATGATATTTGGTACTTTCGATGCCTGTAAATAATTTTTCAATTCTCATTATGAAATAGTGTATTTGCGTTTTTTTAAAAAAGATACCGATCATATTTGAACTATTAACAACTAACTTACCAAACAAAATGCCATCGGCCAGATAGGAGAGCAGCAAGTCGATGCCTTTCACTCAGGGGCTCTCGAGCGGTCATAGGAGCAACCCTACGGCCGTACAGGAGAGCAGCAAATCGACGCTTTTACCCTGGGGCTTTCGAGCGGCCGTAGGGGTGACCCTACGGCCGAACAGGATAGCAGCAAATCGATGCCTTTCATTCAGAGGCTTTCGAGCGGCCGTAGGAGCAACTCTACGGCCGGACAGGAGAGCAGCAAGTCGACGCCTTTCACCTAGGGGCTCTTCCACCCTCCCTCCCACCCTTGGCCGGACTGAGGAACAACAATTCGACGCCTTCCGTCATATAATTGATTTGCTAAACTTTATATAATAAATTGAAAATATAACATTTAATAGATGATATTTGGTACTTTCGATGCCTGTAAATAATTTTTCAATTCTCATTATGAAATAGTGTATTTGCGTTTTTCTAAAAAAGATACCGATCATATTTGAACTATTAACAACTAACTTACCAAACAAAATGCCATCGGCCAGATAGGAGATCATCAAGTCGATGCCTTTCACTCAGGGGCTCTCGAGCGGTCATAGGAGCAACCCTACGGCCGTACAGGAGAGCAGCAAATCGACGCTTTTACCCTGGGGCTTTCGAGCGGCCGTAGGGGTGACCCTACGGCCGAACAGGATAGCAGCAAATCGATGCCTTTCATTCAGAGGCTTTCGAGCGGCCGTAGGAGCAACTCTACGGCCGGACAAGAGAGCAGCAAGTCGACGCCTTTCACCTAGGGGCTCTTCCACCCTCCCTCCCACCCTTGGCCGGACTGAGGAACAACAATTCGACGCCTTCCGTCATATAATTGATTTGCTAAACTTTATATAATAAATTGAAAATATAACATTTAATAGATGATTTTTGGTACTTTCGATGCCTATAATTAATTTTTGAATTCTCATTATAAAATAGTGTATTAAAGAGTTGATTTGCGTATTTCTAAAAAAGATACCGATCATATTTGAACTATTAACTACTAACTTTACAAACAAAATGCTATCGGCCAGATAGGAGAGCAGCAAGTCGATGCATTTCACTCAGGGGCTCTCGAGCGGTCATAGGAGCAACCGTACGGCCGTACAGGAGAGCAGCAAATCGACGCTTTTACCCAGGGGCTTTCGAGCGGCCGTAGGGGTGACCCTACGGCCGAACAGGAAAGCAGCAAATCGATGCCTTTCATTCAGAGGCTTTCGAGCGGCCGTAGGAGCAACTCTACGGCCGGACAGGAGAGCAGCAAGTCGACGCCTTTCACCTAGGGGCTCTTCCACCCTCCCTCCCACCCTCGGCCGGACTGAGGAACAACAATTCGACGCCTTCCGTCATATAATTGATTTGCTAAACTTTATATAATAAATTGAAAATATAACATTTAATAGATGATTTTTGGTACTTTCGATGCCTATAATTAATTTTTGAATTCTCATTATAAAATAGTGTATTAAAGAGTTGATTTGCGTTTTTCTAAAAAAGATGCCGATCATATTTGAACTATTAACAACTAACTTACCAAACAAAATGCCATCGGCCAGATAGCAGAGCAGCAAGTCGATGCCTTTCACTCAGGGGCTCTCGAGCGGTCATAGGAGAAAACCTACGGCCGTACAGGAGAGCAACAAATCGACGCTTTTACCCAGGGGCTTTCGAGCGGCCGTAGGGGTGACCCTACGGCCGAACAGGAAAGCAGCAAATCGATGCCTTTCATTCAGAGGCTTTCGAGCGGCCGTAGGAGCAACTCTACGGCCGGACAGGAGAGCAGCAAATCGACGCCTTTCACCTAGGGGCTCTTCCACCCTCCCTCCCACCCTTGGCCGGACTGAGGAACAATAATTCGACGCCTTCCGTCATATAATTGATTTGCTAAACTTTATATAATAAATTGAAAATATAACATTTAATAGATGATTTTTGGTACTTTCGATGCCTATAATTAATTTTTGAATTCTCATTATAAAATAGTGTATTAAAGAGTTGATTTGCGTATTTCTAAAAAAGATGCCGATCATATTTGAAGTATTAACTACTAACTTTACAAACAAAATGCTATCGGCCAGATAGGAGAGCAGCAAGTCGATGCCTTTCACTCAGGGGCTCTCGAGCGGTCATAGGAGCAACCCTACGGCCGTACAGGAGAGCAGCAAATCGACGCTTTTACCCAGGGGCTTTCGAGTGGCCGTAGGGGTGACCCAACGGCCGAACAGGAAAGCAGCAAATCGATGCCTTTCATTCAGAGGCTTTCGAGCGGCCGTAGGAGCAACTCTACGGCCGGACAGGAGAGCAGCAAGTCGACGCCTTTCACCTAGGGGCTCTTCCACCCTCCCTCCCACCCTTGGCCGGACTGAGGAACAACAATTCGACGCCCTCCGTCATATAATTGATTTGCTAAACTTTATATAATAAATTGAAAATATAACATTTAATAGATGATATTTGGTACTTTCGATGCCTGTAAATAATTTTTCAATTCTCATTACGAAATATTGTATTTGCGTTTTTCTAAAAAAGATACCGATCATATTTGAACTATTAACAACTAACTTAAAAAACAAAATGCCATCGGCCAGATAGGAGAGCAGCAAGTCGATGCCTTTCACTCAGGGGCTCTCGAGCGGTCATAGGAGCAACCCTACGGCCGTACACTAGGACTGAGTTGCCTTCCCCCTGCTCCCAGCCGGTGAGGCCATATGCAAGTTTCAGCCCCGAAGGACCTAAATGGGAAGGACTCGGTGGATACATGTCATCCAGCGAAAGCCACCACCAAGCGAACTTTCTTGTGCAAATGCAGCTCCGGGAAAGGAGATTATCTAGATGCCCTCAGTTGTGAGATAAATCCCACTTCCAAGGGCGGCCCCACGTAGCCTCATGCCCGACACCACAACGGGCATGAGTGAGAGCTTTTAGTTTCATTTGCTTGAGGAGCAGATAAGTCCTTATCCGCTCCCTCGCCCACTAGTCTGATTAGGAATTTGTTTGGCGATTTGAACTTCACCCGAATGGGTGCCTGTCCAAGGAGAGTCAAGCGCTATCCTCTGCCCGGGATCGCCGGACACTTCTTTGCTGCCACACAACCGATCTCGAAGAGCGAGGCCGCGTTGGCGCCGCAGAAGAGAGTTTCCAGTTTCCCCCGGTCAAAGGTCAGCTTCTGCCGTACACTAGCCGTGTACGCGCAGTCAAGGAGATAATGTGAAGAGTCACCTTCCACCTTTTGTTCGCAGGAGCAAAGCTTGGATATCGCGTATCCAAAACGGTGGAAGTAATGGGGAAATTTACCATGACCGGATGCTAGAGTCGCTAGCATCCCGTAAATGTGACGTTTGAGGCTAACCCTGGGGAAGAAACGGTACACCGTTCTACCCTGGATTTCGTCTCTCCAGTCTGCCTGCCATTTAGACATCATGTGGGTCGCTAGGGATCTTTTTAAGGTTGCACGGGAATACGGGGTTTCCCAGATTAAAAGGTCCTGTTTAGTGGCTTCCTTGGCCGCTTCATCAGCATACTCGTTTCCTTGTATACCAATGTGCGCCTTAACCCAGTGGAGATGAACGTCCCGCATTTTCTGGATAATGGCCTTTGTTCGACTGACAAGGTGGTGAGATGAGAGGGGGTCCGACAGTGATTCGAGCGCAGACATGCAGTCACTATACACGTCTATGCGTCCGGTAACATATCTTTCCGCCCACTCAAGTGCCTTGACGATAGCCATGAGTTCAGCTTGGAAGACAGAATTGCCTTCTGCCATCCTTCCGCCATCAGTCATGATGACGGTGCCTCCCAACATGATCACGAAAGCTCCCCCCACCGAGCCGTCCAACGCCGAGCCATCGGTGAAAATTTCCACCCCAAATCCAGTCGGTGCGTCCCTATTGTATGGGATGGCGATTCTCCGGGCAGGATGTGTCAAGTGGATGTCCACTGGCTGTGCAAAGTCCTTTGCAGTCAGCAATACATTATTCACTGTAAAACAGTCAGACCGCAACGCAGTAGCCTGGAACCTCGCAAAGTCACTTTGCGCTCGCAGGCTAAGGGGGGCGACCCCTGCAAGAATCCGGAGACCGGCCGTAGGCGTTGTTCGATAGCCTCGCACTATCGCCAACAAGGGAAGTCTTTGAATAGAGTCCAGACGTTGTCTGAATCCCTTAAGCCTTAGGCGGTGTCCCCATGCGCCCATACCGTACAAGGCTATCCTCTCGATAGCCCCGGTATAGATTTGTTTGAGTAGCGAGGGGTCATTTTTGTAGAGCTTTCTCGCCGTCGCGACGATACTTGCAGTCATAGCTACTACTTTGGTTTTGGTAAGAGCCAAGTGGGGCGTGAAGGACAGGTGTGAGTCCCAAAGCACCCCAAGGTAGACAAGCGTGTCTACGATGGTGATTTGTTTCGCACAAAGGCGGAATCTGGGAGTTCTAACCGTTGAGAGTCTGTTACGTATAGTGATTGGCATGACTTTTGACTTCTTTGGATTGAAGGCCAGCTTGTAATGGCCGGCCCATTGTCCCAGTGTGTCAAGCGCTCTGCTACCCCTTTCATAGAGGTCAACTGTGTCTACCCCGGAGACCACTAGGACGAGGTCATCGGCATATGCTTGCACATAGCCGTCTTCGGGGTCAACTGCTTTGAGCGCTTGGTCGGCAATGAGGTTCCATAGTAGCGGGCCACTACAGGATCCCTGAGGACATCCTCGCTCGACCATGAAATCAATCTCCGAAACCGGGGAGAGATATGTCATACTGCGTTCACTAAGGTAACTCTTCACCAGGTTGTAGAGGTTGCCCGGGCATTCGTATTTGGCAAGCAGGGCAAGGACTGCTGGCCACCATACTGTGTCAAACGCTCCAGCCACATCCAGGGATATGATGCAGACGCACTTTCCACGCCGATGTTCGGACAGGACCCTCTCCCTCAGAGCGAATGAGGCAGTCTCACAGGACTGGCCTGGTCGAAAGCCAAACTGCCCCGAATGGAGATTATCCGTGCTCTTTAAGTGGTAAAAGAGTCTCTGCGTGGTGAGTTTGTCCAGCACCTTCCCAATGGATGGGAGGAGACAGATAGGACGGTAGGATTTGGGATCCGACTTCGTCTTGTTGACCTTAGGTATTAAGACAAGTTTGGCCTGTTTCCAAGGCATTGGAAAATGTCCGAATTGCAGGCACTTGTTGTAGAGAGACCTTAGGATTCCGGGCGATCTGGTATTAATCGCCTCCACTATCTCCCTACTAATACCGTCGAGACCGGGGGCTTTGCGTTTGCCCAGACTCTTGATCACCGTACGGATCTCAAGTTCGGTGAATTCGTCATCGAGGTCTGGGCTGGCATACATGGCTGCAGCGCGACGCATTGCCTTCTGCTTCCGAGTGTCGGTAAAGCCTCGGTCCTGGTGGAATAGGACACGAACGATCTCGTGGACAGTGTCAACTTCTTCCGAAGTATAGGTACCGTCCGCGCGCCTGATGGCACCCAGCGCTTCTCGCTGTTTAACTTTTCCAGTGGCCAGCTTGTAAGGAAGTTTCCAGGGACTAGACTTGGCCGATTCAGCGCAGAGTTGGGCCCAACTCTCTCTCTTTTTACGGAGGATAGATCGCTTGTAATTGGCCCTCTCTTTCTTGAAGGTGACCTTAGCCTTATCCCTGTCGATGGGATCGTCAGTATGCTGGAACCTGCGACGCAGAGCAATGGTCTTTTTCCGCATTTCGTTCAACTCCTGGTCAAACCAGGGTACCTTTCGCCTCCCACGTCCTTTGGTCACGAGGTGTTTGTCACAGGCCGAGCGGATCACGTCCGTCAGTTTGGTAACGACCTCATCGATTTCTTCGCCGGTGGAGACCGACTCTATCGATTCAACCAAGTCCGTTCGGTGTCTGTCTATTCGATTGGACATGCACCACAAGCGGTGGGCATTGAGACAGTACCTGGGAGCTCGTTCTGGAGGGACATGAGCGCTACCTATACCGAAGCACAGGTAGTTGTGGTCGCTCAAGGTGGCATCGACCACTCTCCAGCTGGTGGCATTCTGATGGAGGGTGGTTGTACTAAAAGTAACATCCACCCAGCTACGCCCGTTTGGTCCGACAAAGGTCGGGGGAGATAGAGGGTCATTCCATAGTAGCAATCCTCGTCTGAGGAGAAAACCCACAAATTCCATCCCTCGCCTCGGGCTCCGGTGATTACTCACCGGCCCCCAAAGCTCGTGATGGGCATTTGCGTCACCACAGAGAATGATCGAATCACTCTTAAGTTGATCCAAGAGAGCCTCTAGTTCATCAATCCCCTTCACAATGTCTTCCTTCGGCGGGAAGTAGAATGAGACAAAGGTCACATGTCTCTTCACATCGGAGATGCGAGCTGCCACCATTAGGTTTGATGCGTATTGCTCTACCACGTCGAGGTTCCTATCTGAAACCGCGATGGCCGAAAGTCCCCCCGGTTTGTGAACGACTGTCCACTTCTTCGGGAGTCCCTGCAAGTTACCATCGCGGAGGACAGGTTCCTGAAGGAGGAAAACGGAAGGCCGAGGGGAATGCACATCTGACTTCATTTCATCAGTTGCGGCATTACTTCGCCCCAAGTTGGCCTGGAGACAGTGGATCTCTTTATGGCGTCTCACCATAGTCCGTCATATCCCTAACTTTTCCACACGCCCACTGTCTAGTCGGACAGTTAGGATCCGTCGCGCAATGATTGGTTTTGAAGTTACATCCGTAACCCTCATTGCTTTCGACGCAGTTTCTGCATGTGGAAGTCGCTTCCACACAGTTGTATTGCCAGTGTTTGCCCAGGCAGTGGGAGCAACATTGTCTCCTTACCTCGCATTCGAATCGTGAGTGACCGTAACCGTAACACTTGGTGCATCTGTACGGGTCCACACACTCCCTCACAACATGAGTCTGCCAGCCTAATCGCATGGACTTAACCACCGCAATTTCAGTCCAGACCTCAGGGTCAACGTCGATGACGTAGTGCTCTTTGGCTGTTCCTGCCGGCTTGCTGCGGCGGTACACCAAGCGACCACTGCCTACACCCAGGGCAGAATGGATGTCTTCCATTCGCGCAGCATGTTGTTCATCGGTCCCAGCGACGTCCAGGTCACGAATGATAATCTGGGGGCGCCGTCTGTACGGTTTATTGAACCGGACCTTCTCAACAAGTGCGGGGCAGTCGCCCATGACCGTCTGGAGTACGTCCAGTTGTTGCCTAGTGTTAACAACGAGAGCTACGCCTTCGCCCCTGAGGTTGCGGGTGGAGTGCACATGCACCCTACTATCGTCTTTCAACAGCTGATAGAGAAAGTCCCTTAGCGCTGTTGAGTTGACGATTCCACTGTCTGGGAGAGGGTAGCAGAGCATAGCGGGTTGAAGCTTAGTGTTAGCAGCATTTCCCAAGGATGTTTTGGTACTCACTTTTGATGCTGTCAGCGGCTGTTGCTGTTTCCCAGAGTTACCTGGTTTAGCCTTTGCCTGAGCACCTAGGGGCTGCGCGCTCATCCCGAGGTCACCCGGGTTGAGTGCTGCCGCTGCTACCACTTGGGCCATGGTTCTTCTGACCGGCACAGTCCCCGAGGGGCCCGGTTCGGCTGTCTGAACGCTACTCGCTATCTCTTTGGCACACGGCAATTCTCGAGCATTTGCTGCGAGCGCCTTTCTTAGCCTAATATTTTCCTGACAAAGACTCATGAATGTGTCAACAACCTGGCATCGGGTCTCCGGGGAGATTCCACTGCCATGGAGGATATTCAAAAGCTTCATCACCATTTCAGGTTCTGGTGCTTGGTTGGCATGAATTTCCTGCCCAACATGAGTGGTGTTGGGCGCTTCGTGTTCGACGCTACCCCTTATCCCGCTGGTTGGGCCGAGGCTTGACCTTTGGGAGACTCCGAGCCTAAGCTCTTTGTCCGGGGTAGGTGGGATCTCATCTACCTCTCCCTTCTTGGGCATACTGTCTCTTCTTAAAGAGCCTGGGGTACTACTGGCCAACGGGGAGAAGTTATTCTTCCCTGGCGGGGTTCCCCCGGGTCCCAGCAGCATCGAGAATGATGGGAGGGTTTTTGAGAACCCGCTGTTGGAGGCACGGTTTGGGCCACCGTCTCCTTGTTTTTGGGCGGCCAGACGATTCAGCACGTCGTCGATGGCTTTGCGGAGAAGTTTGACGTTTACAATCTCCGCCTCAAGTCTATCATCCTCAAGGTCGGTCTTCAAAGGACCGCCTTTAGCAGTTCCGTCGTCTTTTTCAACAACCTGCTTTGGTACCGTCTGGGTACTATGATCTTTCTGAACGTCTCTACCGTTCTTTTTCTGCCTGTTATGCCGACGCTTAACAGTCTTCGCAGACCCCTTTTTCTTCGTCACCGGCATCGTTTGACCGCTAGTGCCATCGGTATCAAGGCTGACGACTTTTCCGTCCGTACCTTTCATAGGTGGTTGCTTAGGGGCGGCTTCGTCACCCGGTACCCTATGCCACCTGTCCCTAATCGCTTTCAGCTGACGGTAGGATCCGTCGCTGGCAATCTCGAACGTTCTGCTGGTCTCCCCAGCCGATATCCTATACGCAGCAGTATCATTGCCCTTCTTCTCCACAATCTGAGCGTCTCTACCGCTCTTCTTACTTCCGGAAAGCAGGCCATCCTCGAGTTGGATCTTCCAGCCTGCTGCCTTACACTTCTCCTCAGCCGCCCTCTTCTCCCGGAGGTCTTTCGCGGCTTCTCGCTTTCGCCTAGCCTCAGAGCTTTTGCCCAGGATCCGCAGGAGTTTCTTCCTGTGGTCCCAAACCTGTGGCTGCTTGCCACCCACGGCCCTAGCGCGACTTCTGAGGCCCCGACTGCAATTTCCAGGACCCAGCGCCTCGCGTTGTCGCTTTGCAGCATCAAACACGAAACACCTGGCCCCGTACTCTGCAATCAGCTCCTGCTGCGCCACCCTAGCCTCTCGAGTTGGCGTGTCCTCAGGGACACTAGTATCTCGAGATTCCGGGCGGGTGGCACTCCCGGAGGAATCCTCAATATCATTGGGGGTACATCCCAGTGGTGCGTCGCTACACGCAACCACCTGGGTGTCCCTTATGCTAGATATTTCGCAAACGTGCGCGGCCGTAGCCAGGTTTTTTATTTCAAAGGACATTTATCATATTTTGGTTGCAACCTTCCGTAGGCCACGAACGGCCCATTACGTAGAGTACCCACGGCCCTTTGTCGGAGGCTGCCCCCGTCAACAGTAAGGTTAGTGATTTACCGTCACCGCTGGGCTCAGCTACAGTTACACTCTGTTCAATGCCCCCGCTTTCTAGCGTAAAAGCGGACAACATCTTCCGTCGTGCACCCGCCGCCAGTCCGCAGCAGCCTTCCCCCCACAGAGCTGGGTATGCAAAACATTGCAACCACTACCAGACGGCACTAAAAAGCGCCGACAGACTCTGCAAGGATATCCTTTCTTGGTGTGTTACTCCAAGCTTACGGGGTGGATATTCCCCTCGTGTGGTGGGTATAACAGATTAGATTAAGTCGGCTGGACTACTTATGCACTCCTCCATTAAACTTAGTCATACTCCACACTTTTGCCCGTTATAGTGCTTGTTTCGTAGCGCCAGTTACACCCGGTTACCCGGGAAGGACTTTTTGGCCATATCACTTGGCCCCCGCCGACAGTACTGCGAGGCCAGAGGTGAAAATAATGGCTACTTGTTCTCTTCGAACACGTTAACATTGACCGCGTTAACTGAAGTTGCCCATACTTCACTAGTTTTACAACTAGTTTCAAGCCATTGGGCACATGACTTACACCGACTCGTTGCATCCCAGCAGCTTTTACAATTACTAAACTTCATTGTACTAGGCAAGGGTTCAACGCTTCTATGGTAAATTACCATCTTCAACCCTGTACTGGTCTTTCTTAATTATCGAGTTGGTAAAAATGCCCCAGCATAAGCCGGGGCAGATTCACTGTGCGAGAACGGATAAACCAGACTGGGTTGGTGTCGGAGCACTTGGCCGGGCATTGTACCTTCACTAGAGTACTTCGCCCGTTTCCATCTAGCGGCGCGAGGAGCCGGCTCCGACGGAACACCAGTCCGTCAGACAAGTCCGAAGACTCGTCTTTCAGACCTACCATAGGTTCAAAGGCAGCAATGCCCGATCCAGTGGCTGAGGTTCCGCTAGACACCTACGGCCGTACAGGAGAGCAGCAAATCGACGCTTTTACCCTGGGGCTTTCGAGCGGCCGTAGGGGTGACCCTACGGCCGAACAGGATAGCAGCAAATCGATGCCTTTCATTCAGAGGCTTTCGAGCGGCCGTAGGAGCAACTCTACGGCCGGACAGGAGAGCAGCAAGTCGACGCCTTTCACCTAGGGGCTCTTCCACCCTCCCTCCCACCCTCGGCCGGACTGAGGAACAACAATTCGACGCCTTCCGTCATATAATTGATTTGCTAAACTTTATATAATAAATTGAAAATATAACATTTAATAGATGATTTTTGGTACTTTCGATGCCTATAACTAATTTTTGAATTCTCATTATAAAATAGTGTATTAAAGAGTTGATTTTCGTTTTTCTAAAAAAGATGCCGATCATATATGAACTATTAACAACTAACTTACCAAACAAAATGCCATCGGCCAGATAGGAGAGCAGCAAGTCGATGCATTTCACTCAGGGGCTCTCGAGCGGTCATAGGAGCAACCCTACGGCCGTACAGGAGAGCAGCAAATCGACGCTTTTACCCAGGGGCTTTCGAGCGGCCGTAGGGGTGACCCTACGGCCGAACAGGAAAGCAGCAAATCGATGCCTTTCTTTCAGAGGCTTTCGAGCGGCCGTAGGAGCAACTCTACGGCCGGACAGGAGAGCAGCAAGTCGACGCCTTTCACCTAGGGGCTCTTCCACCCTCCCTCCCACCCTTGGCCGGACTGAGGAACAACAATTCGACGCCTTCCGTCATATAATTGATTTGCTAAACTTTATGTAATAAATTGAAAATATAACATTTAATAGATGATTTTTGGTACTTTCGATGCCTATAATTAATTTTTCAATTCTCATTATGAAATAATGTATTTGCGTATTTCTAAAAAAGATGCCGATCATATTTGAACTATTAACAACTAACTTACCAAACAAAATGCCATCGGCCAGATAGGAGAGCAGAAAGTCGATGCCTTTCACTCAGGGGCTCTCGAGCGGTCATAGGAGCAACCCTACGGCCGTACAGGAGAGCAGCAAATCGACGCTTTTACCCAGGGGCTTTCGAGCGGCCGTAGGGGTGACCCTACGGCCGAACAGGAAAGCAGCAAATCGATGCCTTTCATTCAGAGGCTTTCGAGCGGCCGTAGGAGCAACTCTACGGCCGGACAGGAGAGCAGCAAGTCGACGCCTTTCACCTAGGGGCTCTTCCACCCTCCCTCCCACCCTTGGCCGGACTGAGGAACAACAATTCGACGCCTTCCGTCATATAATTGATTTGCTAAACTTTATGTAATAAATTGAAAATATAACATTTAATAGATGATTTTTGGTACTTTCGATGCCTATAATTAATTTTTGAATTCTCATTATAAAATAGTGTATTAAAGAGTTGATTTGCGTTTTTCTAAAAAAGATGCCGATCATATTTGAACTATTAACAACTAACTTACCAAACAAAATGCCATAGGCCAGATAGGAGAGCAGCTAGTCGATGCCTTTCACTCAGGGGCTCTCGTGCGGTCATAGGAGCAACCCTACGGCCGTACAGGAGAGCAGCAAATCGATGCCTTTCATTCAGAGGCTTTCGAGCGGCCGTAGAAGCAACTCTACGGCCGGACAGGAGAGCAGCAAGTCGACGCCTTTCACCTAGGGGCTCTTCCACCCTCCCTCCCACCCTTGGCCGGACTGAGGAACACCAATTCGACGCCTTCCGTCATATAATTGATTTGCTAAACTTTATATAATAAATTGAAAATATAACATTTAATAGATGATTTTTGGTACTTTCGATGCCTATAATTAATTTTTGAATTCTCATTATAAAATAGTCTATTAAAGAGTTGATTTGCGTATTTCTAAAAAAGATGCCGATCATATTTGAACTATTAACTACTAACTTTACAAACAAAATGCTATCGGCCAGATAGGAGAGCAGCAAGTCGATGCCTTTCACTCAGGGGCTCTCGAGCGGTCATAGGAGCAACCCTACGGCCGTACAGGAGAGCAGCAAATCGACGCTTTTACCCAGGGGCTTTCGAGCGGCCGTAGGGGTGACCCTACGGCCGTACAGGAAAGCAGCAAATCGATGCCTTTCTTTCAGAAGCTTTCGAGCGGCCGTAGGAGCAACTCTACGGCCGGACAGGAGAGCAGCAAGTCGACGCCTTTCACCTAGGGGCTCTTCCACCCTCCCTCCCACCCTTGGCCGGACTGAGGAACAACAATTCGACGCCTTCCGTCATATAATTGATTTGCTAAACTTTATATAATAAATTGAAAATATAACATTAAATAGATGATTTTTGGTACTTTCGATGCCTATAATTAATTTTTGAATTCTCATTATAAAATAGTGTATTAAAGAGTTGATTTGCGTTTTTCTAAAAAAGATGCCGATCATATTTGAACTATTAACAACTAACTTACCAAACAAAATGCCATAGGCCAGATAGGAGAGCAGCAAGTCGATGCCTTTCACTCAGGGGCTCTCGTGCGGTCATAGGAGCAACCCTACGGCCGTACAGGAGAGCAGCAAATCGATGCCTTTCATTCAGAGGCATTCGAGCGGCCGTAGGAGCAACTCTACGGCCGGACAGGAGAGCAGCAAGTCGACGCCTTTCACCTAGGGGCTCTTCCACCCTCCCTCCCACCCTTGGCCGGACTGAGGAACAACAATTCGACGCCTTCCGTCATATAATTGATTTGCTAAACTTTATATAATAAATTGAAAATATAACATTTAATAGATGATTTTTGGTACTTTCGATGCCTATAATTAATTTTTGAATTCTCATTATAAAATAGTGTATTAAAGAGTTGATTTGCGTTTTTCTAAAAAAGATGCCGATCATATTCGAACTATTAACAACTAACTTACCAAACAAAATGCCATCGGCCAGATAGGAGAGCAGCAAGTCGATGCCTTTCACTCAGGGGCTCTCGAGTTGTCATAGGAGCAACCCTACGGCCGTACAGGAGAGCAGCAAATCGACGCTTTTACCCAGGGGTTTTCGAGCGGCCGTAGGGGTGACCCTACGGCCGAACAGGAAAGCATCAAATCGATGCCTTTCATTCAGAGGCTTTCGAGCGGCCGTAGGAGCAACTTCATTGGTTATTGGTTACTTATTGGATAAAATCTTCTTTGGTCATTTTATTCATGATATCAAAATGCTCCAACATTCTGATATCATGTGTTCTGAACATTCTGATAGAACTTCATTGGTTATTGGTTACTTATTGGATAAAATCTTCATTGGTTATTTTATGTAAAACTTCATTGGTCATTTTATTCATGATATCAGAATGCTCCAACCTTCTGGTATCATTTGTTCTAAACATTCTGATAGAACTTCGTTGGTTATTGGTTACTTATTGGATAAAATCTTCATTGGTTATTTTATGTAAAACTTCATTGGTCATTTTATTCATGATATTAGAATGCTCCAATCTTCTGGTATCATTTGTTCTACACATTCTGATAGAAATTCATTGGTTATTGGTTACTTATTGGATAAAATATTCATTGATTATTTTATGTGAAACTTCATTGGTCATTTTATTCATGATATCAGAATGCTCCAACCTTCTGATATCATGTGTTCTGAATATTCTGATAGAACTTCATTGGTTATTGGTTACTTATTGGATAAAATCTTCATTGGTCATTTTATTCATGATATCAAAATGCTCCAACATTCTGATATCATGTGTTCTGAACATTCTGATAGAACTTCATTGGTTATTGGTTACTTATTGGATAAAATCTCATTGGTCATTTTATGTATCTGAGGTAAAACAATTACATTTCCTTTAATTACATTAAGTTAATGGTCGACGGTTCAAAACCCGACTAGTTCAACTCTATTTTTAAATATATATCTATTAACGGATTTCCAGCAAATCGGGAACATACAGCTAGTTTACGATAAAGCTAACCTGCAAATATACACATTAAAGCCAATCCAACCAATCAATATTTAATCAAGGCTTCTAAAAGAATGACGAAAGATAAAAAGAAATCGAACGTTTTGTTCTCTTTATTAGAAAAGCCGCAAAAGTAAACCACCAAGCCCCAATCAGGATAGAATCATCTCAAGAATTAAATGTTCAAAGGATAAAGATATTTTTTTTTATCTCTTATTCTTCAAGAAGATTTCTTCGAGAGCAAAGTTTGAGTTTGACATTAATAAAACTTTTGGAGCATGATAATGCACTTGGTGGAAAACTCCCCCTTTTTTGTTCCATTGTTGTTTCAGCTAAGCCTCGTTTCGAATTTCATTGTTTTTCCGACGCCATTTTGAATTTTTTGTCGATGTTCTTGTTCGAAAACGAGGATGGGTGGTTTTATGATCAGGGTGATGTTTATATTATAAGTTTAAAGAGTTGTATATTTTAAGGGCTGCTGCTGCTGCTGTTGTTGTTGAGGAAAGCGTCTTCATTAAAAGCAATATATCTTTGGAATTGAAAGCTATTTGAGAATTATTAATTCTTGAAACTCTCTATTGAATATACTTTTTTTTACAAAAGTTTATTAGATGTTTTAACTTTTTGTGAATTAATAAAATGGTATGAAAGGGAGAATCTACACACGGTAAAAAAAGGTACTTAAATATAAGAACCTGAACCTACTCGTTTTGAGTACAATTGCATCGTAAATGAGTGATGACGTATTAACATTTAAGCAATCGTACTTCCTCAAAAATGAGTAGCGTGGTATTAATATTGTTAAATTCAGCTTCTGTTCAAGCCATCTTAACAAAGCGAAATGACAAATTAAAATAGTTGTCCAGAAGATGGTTTTCCACATCATTTGATGTTGATTGCTTAAATGGAAATCGAGTTATGACAACTCAATTATCTTACTTTCCATTCTTTTGACACAAATTTTACACAAGTCTGATGTTTATAACTTCTTCACGTCGTCATGGTAGTACAACGGATAAGGCACTGGACTGTGGTTCCCGAGAATCTGGGTTTGATTCCCAGTAAGTCTTGGCTGTCGATATTTATTGAAAGTGATTTATGGAGGCATCCTATGTAGGCAAGCTCAGAGAGTTGTAATATTAAATAGAGAGCGCCTTCAATGTCAGACTCTCGTAAGGCCGCGGTTGTCAACATTGAAAAGAAAAACTCACATCACGTGGTTATAGCGCTGCCACATTTGGCGTTCAGACATCTGAAGGAGTTTCAAATTTGGCGCACTTTCTTCTTTTTTGGTGAAAGGAGTTCTGTCCGTATTCAACTTCTTAACATATATGTACGTATTTACTTAGTTTCAAACAATATGCGCTAAATATTTCCTCTTCATTAACGAAACGAAAATATTTTATTTGTGTTCAATACTCGAAGAAGCGAAACTCTTTATATTTCTCAGGTTTTTTGTTCCTAATTTCTTATTGAAGTATACAAAATAACAATTGAAAGAACTTCGCTTATGGTAATTTTTTTACATAAAAACGTAATGCAATTATTTCAAAACTACAAAGTAAGAAAAATATCTTCAATATATCTGTTAAACTCCCTTAAATTGTGCCACTCGTTAAAAAAAACGATATTTAAATACAAAATTAAACACAAAATCATATTACAATACTTCGATCTCGTTTAGTTATGAAAGTCGCCAAGGCCTGCCAAGTAATATTGGCGCATGAATGAATTGGCATTTCCACCTATCACGTGGTTTCTGTGATGGACACACGGAAATCAGCATTTTTATTCCTCTATTTGTATCGTTACTCTATGGGCAAGCTCTTTTTATTCATTTTTACTCATTTTTGAGTACGTCTTTTATAAAAATGAAACTTATATATTCGGAGTTATTATGTATAGCATCGAATGTAATAAAAGATTAGTACATGTTACTTAATTTTGAGTACCTATTTTTAACAGCGTACTTCCTTCAATAAATAATAAGCATTTAATGCTTCTAAAAACATATACTTACGTTCGGAAACGAAAACAAGTAAACTTTACAGAAAGCTGTCCTCTCACTTTTAAAGATGGCGTCGAAATGGATCAAAATGCAACAATCAAAAATATTCTAATAGCTTTTTATTATTAAAAAAATATTTCAAAACATTGTTATAATTGTTCTTGTTGTTGCAAACAAAAACCTATTGTTGTCTTATAAACGTTTGAAATGAATTTAAACAATACGTTCATAACGAATTATCAATTTTGTAAAAGTAGTGATCTTGCGATCGGAGGGTTGCCAGCTTCGCTACAAAAATACTAGAAAGTAGTCCAGAACATCCAACAAATTATATTGGCGTGTATACGGGACTGGGGTACGATAAATCTGATCGGAGTCCAATGTCCTGACGCCTATTGAGGTTGCGTCGGGTGCCAGCTCAGGTGTTGTCCGTCCTCGTCATCTGACCATGGTTCAAAAATACGAGACATCGTTCCCTAGTCTTTCCTTCGAGTTAGGACCCGAACCGTCGCCAATAGCCCACTGTGCAGCTCTAGTGCGACGTTAATTAACCCAACTAAACCAAACTTCAATTTTGTAATAGCGTTACTGTCAAAACTAGCTGTTTACCGCGGTTTCACATGGATTTAAAACTTACACTTTAAAGTAATAAAGAAAAATCATACTAACTAAAAGTTTCACTAACTAAAAGTAAGGAATGTACTCAAAAATTAGTATATATTTACTTATTTTTGATTTGAATACTTATTTTTAACAGTATATGGAATTTTGTATGCCACAGACGACGGACATCCAGACTCTTTCTTTTACGATTATATATTGTAGTGTTTTTAATTGTAGTATCAAGTTTATTCGTTTGATTACTTTTGTATATCAGTACTTTTTAAATTGGAGAATTT